>CM077259.1:22778938-22973938 GCA_039654775.1 Spinibarbus caldwelli
AGATTACATTTTCAGAAACAAGTCTCACAAACTCCATCCTTAAATTAGAGTGTCAATCAAATTCTGAAGGTGATTAATCAGATTATGACCTTTGAAAACATTCAATGGCTTTAAGCTTCCATGCCATAAAATCAGACATAAGAACACATGATGTCAAGTGGCTCCCTTTTTTGCACAAATCAAGCATAATTAAGCAATTTAGCATGAGTTCAAAGCAAAAAAGACAAGTGAGACTTTATATAACCTAAAACATAGCAGGCTTCATTTGTATACCAAGGCATGAACAGGATTCCCTATCATCATGCGAATTATTGCACGCTCCTTTGTGTGGACACCATTCGTGGCTTCGGCTCTTATTGTTCAATCCATCGGAGCCTGTGAACAAATGAAAGTGGGATACAAGATTATCAAGCTTGACAAATATAGAACATTCCCTGTCTTTCTCTATTCAGTCCACACAAAGTCACATGGCTTCTGTATTGGATTTCCTTTTGACATCTCAAAAGATATTGAACAAGCAGTAATAGAAGCTCATCAGCTGGTGAAGTCTGTGTAAACGAACCCAGTTGGCCACAAAAATCTAATTTGCCGCTTTGAATAAGAATACAAGTCTTTTCGGTTGCCAAGGCAACTTGCTCCTTGTTCACTCTCTCCCCAAACAGTAAGACAGCAACAGATTTTTATATCACGTTCATACTTGTTCTCACAGACTGAGATAATTACTATTCAAAATGTTTGCAGCACTGTATTTGCACAGAAAAATATCCACTCTGCCACCTCGCATGAAGACAAACTAGTGGAAAGATCAACTGCCTGCAGTGCAGACAGACAAATGAAATAAGTTGATGCAGGTGACATACTTAGCTTACACCTACTATTATAAACCCACATGACAAGTGTAATGAATGCTAATTGGATGGAGTGTGTGTATAGATAGATAGATAGATAGATAGATAGACAGATGATAGATAGATAGATAGATAGATAGATAGATAGATAGATAGACAGATAGATAGATAGATAGATAGATAGATAGATAGATAGATAGATAGATAGATAGATAGATAGATAGATTGTGCAGCCAATGAGATTTGAATGAGAAAACCTCCACCTCCCCCAGCTCCACCTGTCTAGATCTGCATCAAGATTTATGTATGCCTATTCAAACAGCAGCAGCATATCTTACATGGTTACAACAGTATGTCTCTGTATTCATACTTGCTCTGCAGCAGCAGTGTGCATAGCAGATCTAGTACGTCAAGACCATATCCATTAACATATATATAATTATAAAAGATCCCAGAATTTCTTGCTATGGCCCTGGAATGAAAATTTATTCCCCATCCCCGTCATTTTCTGGAAACAGTATAATTTTGTTCCAGAAAAAAAAAAAAAAAATGAAGAACATTTGTATTTTTTATAGCCACTTGAAAAGGTGACCTAAATAAATTACATTTTCCCACTTGAAACCAAAAGTACCAGGGCCATAATTACCATAGACACTGAGGAACCACCACAGAAGTCCAAAATTCATGATGTAGTTATCAAATATGGGGCTTTCAAAGGCTGATTCTTAAATATTACACCTAATATTAATTATGTGGTTACAGTCTGCACAGAACCAATATTTAAACCAATAGGGTGTTACTAACCATAACCCTAAATCACTTTCAATTGAATGCTGTCATGTCAAATGGCAGTTAAACCGATGATAAAGTCGTGATTTGACTGAAGTAGTGACAGATCCTTGCTTCCCTATTGTGATGTACATCTGATTATTGAAAAAGAATTGGATAGAGGGAGATCTGGATGTGTATATTAAGAAAGAGGCAAAAAATTATGTAAAAAAATCTAAACATGCATGGATGACTCGTTTATAATAAAATGAATTACATGCATTTACAAAAAGGGAGAACTTCCATTTTATGCTGACTTTAAAAACAAAATTGTACAATTTCTTTTGCATTAAAATGCATTAAATAACATGACTCTAAATAAATTCCAGGTTAAAACAACGTTAAGGTGCCCCTATTATGCCATTTCGAACATTGCCTTTTATGCATTATGTAACGTAGCTATATGTTAATGCAAAACATCTGCAAAGTTGCAAAGCCGAAAGTGCACGATAAATAAAGTTATTGTCTCCCAAATGAAAGAATTGACTCTGAACAGTGTAAACGAGTCATTAGTAATTCGAATCCCACTTCTATGATGGCTACACATCACAGAGTAACGCATTTGCAGAAAGAGGCAGTCAGACTTCACTTTTCGTTCCATTGACTTCCCTTCATATGCATGCAAATGCGTCAGACTGGAAACGCAAGCTTGTGCGAAAAGTTTCGCATTTCGCTGCGTTCCAAACTTCAAACTTGGTGACCTGCGAATTCGCATCACTTGAAACCGAGTGGCCAAGAACAGTTCGATACATCAGATAATGATAATAAAATAAAAGAACATAAATTTAAAACTTCAGATTGTATGTTTTTACAGTTGAGTTGTATTATTAATTGTTATGTGTTGAATTTAAGTTTGTAAAAAGACGTTGTAGAGCATTAGGACATATCACGACTGTTGCGGCCTACGCACTTATGTTCTATGTTGGCCAGCCACAAACAACATGAAATGCCTTCAAACATGTAATTTTACTGACGACTGCTTCTCTAATCTCGGGGAGTTTGGGATTGCTCTTGAAAGATGGCTCAGTACCCAGTTTATTTGGACCAGCTGGCACTCAAACTGTAAGTATGATAAATAATAGATGTTTATATTTTCTACCGAGTGTTCAAAATACAGAACTGTGGCAATGGGTGTATCGTTTCTGGTAGACCAAACACAGTGGACTGGGCCATCTGACCAATCAGAGCCGAGTTGGCTCACAGAAAGGAGGGGTTTAGAGAGACTCAAGGTCCTATCATACACCTGGTGCAATGGCGCAATGCATTTCCTCTCAGGAGAAGCGTTCAGTCTTTGCTCTTGAAAATTCCGCCATGTAAATAGCGAATCTGCCATGGTGCAAGCGCAACTGGCTTTTAAAGGGAATGGGAGTTGAGACTGTGATTCGTTTATTGCATGTTATGGCCAAAACACACCCATGACTCATTTAGAGAATAGGTATAACCCTGCACTGCGGCTGAGGGTGAGCTGATTCTGGAGCATGGACTGTGCCACATCAAGGAAGGAGAGAGGGCTCCTGTTCCTGAGTTAAGCCTAGAGAAGGCTCCTGTTCCTGAGTTCAGCCAAGGGAGGGCTCCTGTTCCTGAGTTCAGCCCAGAGAGGGCTTCTGTTTGCATCCCTGAAAGCCTGGAGGTTCAAAAATGCCCGGCCTCCCACCAGCTCCTGCCTCCTCCTCCGCTGTCGTCTGGCAGCCCCTCTGCTTGCCCTCAGCCCACCATCTATACGGTGCTGCCATCCTCCAGCGTCGCCGTGGCCAGAGTATCCCTTGACTCTACCTCCAGCCTCTAAGCTCCGGACTCTGCCTCGGCCTGTCGACCCGTCGGCTCCACTATGGCTCCTAGCTCCCTCCGCTCCGCCGTGGTCCATCTGTCCACTGGCTCCGCCGGGCTTCCTCGTCCCTCCGGCTCCACCTTGGTCTGGCATCGAACATCCTGCGCCTCGGGACTCCACTCCTCCGGCTGCACCTTGTCCATTTGTTCCTCCGGCTCCTTCAGGCTCCTCCATCCCTTCGGCTCTTAGTCCTCTGTCACTCCGGCTCCACCGCGGCCTTTTGGAGCTCCGCCTCCGCCTCGGTTGCCGGCGCCATCTGCTCCACCTTGGTCCCCTGGGTCCTCCCCGTTGCCCTGGCTCATCGGCTCTCCGTCTCCGCCTTGGGCTCCTCCTCCACCTGCTCCGGCCGCCGTTGGTCGGCCCCCTGGAGTCATCAGCCATTCCTCCACCATGGCTCCTCCCTCTGTCGGCTCCACCGTGGGTCGACATTATGGCTGTGGCCTGGGTCCCACCTGGCACTGCCTGCTCCAAGTCCCTCCTGTCTCCTCCCTGGCTCCTCCCTCCTTCATCACCACCCTGGACTCTGTCTGCCAGCTGCCCGGAGTAATGTCATGCCCCTGGACTGTTTTTGTTGTCTTTTCCCTCCCCATGTGCTCCATGAACCAGTTTCTCCCTTGTGTTAATATGTCATTTGATTCAGGTGTGTCTCATTTAGTCCCTCGTTATCCTGTGTATTTAAGTCCTAGTCTGTGCATTCTGTCTCTGTGGGGTCTACCAGTGATATTCATGTGTCATTCCTCGTTCCAAGTGTGGATTTACCCTGTGTGTTGATTTGAATTAAAGTCTATTTCGTTTATCCACGGCTCCTTCGTTCCTTCCGGCAGCGAAACGTGACAGAACCTGGCGCGCTGACCGGTTTTTCCATCGTTAAACTAGCAAAAGTGGATTCGGACACACCCTAAGTGCACCTGCGACATCTGACCATGTGCTTAGATCGCTAAAATAGGGCCCCCTATCTTACAACTGCTTTGAACAAATTGTTTCAGAATCGTTGGAAAATGATGTGAAATCAAATGCACATTTTTAGAAAACAAAAGCTTTGTTTGACCTTGCATGCATGTAAACCGATAGTAGGAGACTCTCAAAACAATATTAGGAACCTTAAACATAGCATAATAGGGGCATTTTACTGTAAGTATAACAGTACTAGATGATCAGTCAGAATATCCATTCATATATCCATCCATCCATCCATGTTCAACGGAAGCAGAAAAAACAGAAACACTCCCGAAATAAAATGTAGATTAAATATGAAGCCAGCGGCAACACTCAAATTCTCATTATCACAGCAGATTGCGGTGTGACATGAACTGGCATGCAGCTTTACTAGAGGTCATCATTCAGACGTACACAAAACCATCACACACGCTTACAAAGATGAGAGAGGTTGTTCGCAAGATCTAGGGGCCTTTTCAGGCATGACCTCCAGATGCTGTGAGGTCATGTTTCACTGGGGAGAGTCGCCTGGTCGTCCAATGAGAGCCTTGCGGACGGGAGCTTCATCAAGCAGGATGATTATGAGAGCTCAGTTGATGATGGCTTTTCTGAGAGATTGATATGGCTCTGGGGTTGTCGACTATTAATAATTCCTTGCAAGAGTGGCGGAGGCCACTGCTCTGATTGGAATAGATTGGATTGGCCATCTGTGTGGCCAGCATGGTTACCAGAGTGGCACAGCAGCAGGAAATGCATCCTAGGTGTGACGATGCTTCTGTGTTTGAAGGGTTTGTGTCTAGCTAATCTGGCCACGTTAATAGTATAGTTCACTCAAACAAGAAAATGTATTATTTACTTGATGTTTTAAATGTGTATGGCTTCGTTGCTTCTGTGGAACATAAATGAAGAGTTTTGAGAAATGTCCATGTGACCATGCAGTGGAAGTCAAGAGTCACCAAAACGGTTTAGTTTCCAACATTCTTCAAAATAACTTCTTTTGTCATATTTCATTTGTGTATGGAATGTGTTTTAGTGGTGCACCTCTGTCAGGAAAGGGGTGAGGTGGATTTATTAATATATATATATATATATATATATGGATTTTTTTTTTTCAAGATCAAGAACAAAATGCCTTAAAAGAAATTATTTAAAATATTACAATCATTAAAAATAATAAATAAACAAAAATAAGAACATAAAATAATAATTAATATTATTAATAATAAAATAATAATCAATAAAAATAATTAATGATTAATAAAATAACTAATAAATAATGAAAATGTAAGGGAATATATATGTATAATATGTAATTTATGTAATTAGGTAACAGATACATAATTACATAAATTACATACAATACATATATTAAACATAGATACATATATACAAACAAATGTACATGCATGTATTAACATTAATAAATAATAAAAAAATAGAAATAAAAAATATAGTAAAAGATTAAATGAAAATTAATAAAAAAAATTAAAAATAAAAAGTTAAAAATCACAATCAAGAACAGTGTTGCCAATTCCTGCATTTTCCCGCAGAACTGGGCTACTTTTATACTGTTGCTGCGAGTTGTTATTTTAGTCCGTGGGTTGAAGCGAAACTCCTCGCCCTCCCAGAATGCAATTTCAACTGAGGTGGAACCCCCTGAAATGTGATTTTGTAACAATCTTGATAGCTAATTTGCCCCAGAATGCAACTGGGCTAGTTTTGGTTGTGATTGGGCTAGATCTGAGTAGCAATTCGTCTGGTTTTGTTATGCAGACCTGGCAACCCTAATCAACACTATCAGAGTAATTAAACATTTATTCTTGATTATCTTCTTTCATAATAGTTGGAAGCCAGAATCATAATTGATAGTGAAACTTAATTAATTGCCAGTCCTAGCTGGTTTCATCTGTTTCATGATGTTTTAGATCCAATCACAGGAAATGATGAGTAATGACCACTTCTGAAAGTCATTCATTGTAACCCAGTTTTGGTCTAGATATTGCAATCTCAAGCATGTTACAAGAAATTAGTGTAAAAGTATATTGAGAAAAACATTTAGCTGCGTCATATTTTGTGATTTCACTGGACCAGAGACTGAGTCAGGATTTATAGAGAACAGATTACGTTTGCACACTGACACCTGAGTTACTCTGAGATTAATGTTGGGAAATTTAATAGGGTTTAGAATCGCAAATGATTCAAACTTTAAGGTTGAAATCTATGGGATTAGATTTGTGCCAATTAAAATGAATGTAACTTTTCAAGAGAATAATGAAAATATAAATTGAAACTGAATAAAATGTCTTTGAAATTGAAAAATAAATAACTAAATAAATTGCAGGCAAAATCTTTGACTTCGTTTTCTTCTCTTTCGTTCGCTGATCTGTACTTCCAAATGTGCTTCCAGAGTTTTCATTTAAGCTTCCATTCTGGCAGAAATCTCTCGTGGGGGTGGGGCTAGCAGCGGTGTGTTCTCATTGGCTACTTAGCTTTTGATTGACAGCTTCTTGACTTGGAAGTGAAGGCGTCAGTGTCGCGCCCCCAGTGTGTGAGGATGTGAGAGTCTGTTAGAAGCTTCCTATTTCATGTTAATGATATGAAATGATATATAAAGATTTTTTAAATTATTATTTTATCAGTATTTATCTGTTGCTACACTACATTGTTGAGATGATTTCTTACGAATAGCACAGATGAATGATATCATCATCATCATCATTATCATCAATCATCGTCATTATCAGGATACTCGCGGTAAATTGTCTTAATTTAGCCCAATCATTACTGAACCTGGTTATCTACATACAGTTACAGTCTTCAATTAGATCATATTTGCTTCGATTAGTTCATATTTCCCCCCAGCATATAGAGTAATGTACATGTACTGTATCTGACAATGACCGATGCTATTTTACAAGCGCACTGTCAATCACTGCGCTGTCAACTATAGCAATGTAAAGCCTTTTTACCATGCTTTTTCTGTGTCCAGATTTGACTAATAATAATGCAAAAATGGTCACTTCAGATGAACATTTCGGGGGGGAAAACAAACAAACTTTTACAAAAAGTAGTCTTTAATAATGCCTAAATATATATCCAAATGCAAAACCTAATACATGCAAATAATTATGACTGAAAACTGTTTCCAGCAACTAGGGTATACACAGTCATGGATATATAGGCCTATACAGCCGTCTAATGGTTACATAACAGTATTACAGATGATAAATGGTGCATAACTTTGAGGTATTTAGTAATAAGTGAATATATATATATATATATATATATATATATATATATATATATAATTAAATAATTATATTGTGTATTTATTTGTTTGAAATTAATTTTTTTGTTTGTGTATTTATTTGTTTCAAAGCAGCTTGTATTGTTAGACTATAATACATGTCCTTTCTCAATTTCTGGGAGCGGAGCAACTTTTCCATAAACAAACTTCTGATGCTGACCCAGAGGATGCAGTGGTAGTATCAGAGATCCATTGCCCCCATCAGACAAGAATCTTATTTTGTTCAGACACATCACCTTTGATCTTCAGACACCTGATATTATGCAAATATTTTAATTTCTTTGGAGCTCTAGATTAAAACAAACACAGTTCATAAGTACACAAGAGGTTGCACTTTATTCTTATTAGTCTATGCTGATCTTGGATTGGCATACCAACAACATATGATTGTTAAGGGGATAGTTCACCCAAAAATAAAAATTCTCTCATCTTTTACTCACCCTCATGCTGTCTCAAATGCATATTACTTTCTTTCTACTGGACAGGTAAACACAAATTAAGATTTTTAGGCAAATAATCCATTTCTGTGAGTCCTAAAGATGCTTTAAAAACCACACACAGCAACCGTGACAGTAATCCATCTGACCTTAGTGATTGAATCAGTATCTTTTGAAGTGAAACAACAGATAAGAAAAACACTAATAATTTAAACTTTTGACTAGTAACAATTGCTTCTGATCAACTGTCATACGTACATGGGTTACAATTCACTTGTGTTATGTGGATTCTCAGAGATGGATTATTTTCTTAAAAATATTTGTATTTATGTCAAGAAAGAAAGTCATATACATCTGGAATGGCATGAAGGTGAGTAAATAATGAGAGAATTTTTATTTTTTGGATGGGCTATCCCTGTAAAGACTGATATTGCACTCCATTACATAACATACTCATTCACTGTTTTGTAACTTATACTGTAACAGGAACTGTTGAAAGGATCATTGCAGTGTTTAAAACATAATGAATTTTAAACATATTCTGTATATTATGTTCTTGTGCATTTTGTATAGTAATGTAAATTATGAGAATACTGTGCATTACATGTATACTATGCAGTTAGAGTTTCGTGGATTCTGGACTTTCCTGTCACAACATAATTGCATCCAAGACTTTCACTTTGATACTTGTGTATATGCTATAGTGACAATAAAGAATGTAAATTTATTTGAATTAATTCATATTTCATTTACATTCATTCAACAGGTTTATAAAAGTCACACTTGAAAGAGTTGATGATTGTTAAAAATGTATTTCCAATTTTAAATGTTAGATGATGTTAACTAAATAAAATAACTAAACAAAATTATCAGCATGATAAAAACAATTGGCAGCAAGAACATTCTACGTAATGAAATGAGCTTGATTGCCTGGTTGTAGTGAGACTTTTTTGACGTCTGAATATATCACATATGATATATTATCTTTCAAATGTAACAGCTCAACCTAATTAGACCCTACAATGCAAAAGAATCATGAGCAATAAACAAATATCCAATGAGAACACTGGACATTATACAATATTTCCAGTATTATATATAGTACTTTAATAATTAAACCTCAATATGACCTTCTTTTCTCTCGTGTTTGATCTCTTGCGTCCCTAAAAGCTTATGTTGACAAAGTAGTAGCAACAGATAAATACAGATTGAATTCAAAAACAAAACTCCTAACTTTATATCATTAAAATTAAGTAGGAAGCTGCTAACAGACGCTCACATCCTCACACACTGGGGGCGCAACGCCTTCACTTCCAGGTCAAGAAGCTGTCAATCAAAAACTCAGTAGCTAATGAGAACACACCGCTGCTAGCCCCGCCCCACGAGAGATTTGTGTCAGAATGGTGAACGAAAACTTCAGAAGCATAAACGAAAACTTCACAAGCATAAATGAAAACTTCAGAAGGTTAAGTGAAAACTTCAGAAGCATAAACGAAAACTTCACAAGCATAAATGAAAACTTCAGAAGGTTAAGTGAAAACTTTAGAAGCTTAAATGAAAACTTCAGAAGCATAAACGAAAACTTCAGAACCGTAAACGAAAACTTCAGAAGCGTAAATGAAAACTTCAGAAGCATAAGCAAAAACTTCAGAAGCATAAGCGAAAACTTTAGAAGCGTAAATGAAAACTTCAGAAGCGTAAACGAAAACTTCAGAAGCGTAAATGAAAACTTCAGAAGTGTAAACAAAAACTTCAGAAGCGTAAATGAAAACTTCAGAAGTGTAAACAAAAACTTCAGAAGCGTAAATGAAAACTTCAGAAGCGTAAACGAAAACTTCAGAAGCATAAGCGAAAACTTCAGAAGCATAAGCGAAAACTTTAGAAGCGTAAATGAAAACTTCAGAAGCGTAAATGAAAACTTCAGAAGCGTAAACTAAAACTTCAGAAGCGTAAATGAAAACTTCAGAAGCGTAAATGAAAACTTCAGAAGCGTAAACTAAAACTTCAGAAGCGTAAATGAAAACTTCAGAAGCATAAGCGAAAACTTTAGAAGCGTAAAAGAAAACTCTGGAAACGCATTTGTAAGTACAGATCAGCGAATGAAAGAGGAGAAAACAGTTGCAAAACATGCAGTGTATTAAAAACAAAATCAAAGACTTTGCCTGTAATTTTTATTTATTTATTTTTTTCAGTTTCAAAGACATTTTATTCAGTTTCAATTTATATTTTCATGTTTCTTGAAAAGTTACATTCATTTTAATTGGCACAAATCTAATCCCATAGGTAATCTACCTTAATAAATACCACAGATATTTTACACAGATATTTTATGTGATTTTGCATAAATGCTACATTAAATTTCTTTTCCTGACTATCTGTTCTGTGTGGAGAAAAAAATGTTGTTTATATTTATGTTAATTTATGAGATTATCCTAACGGGTGACCACTGATTTACAGTAAACACATCTGGAATTATGTTTTATATCAACAGGGAATTAAGTTTGCACATCACATTTCACTCATACATACATTAAAAATGTAGATTTGGATAAAACCCCCTCCATACTTACACTCTCAGGTCAAGAACAGGCAGAAGCATGTCTTCATGAGTAATTAAAGAGCGCTGCATACCAGTAGGAAAGTAAATGTAGGTTAAGAAGACCAGTTAAAGCCACATTGAGCAGTTAATCCAATCTACTGTAATAATATTACAACATTTAATTTTACAACTCTCAGATTGATCTCTACTCTCTATGGTCAAAGCCAGAGCTGATTTATGAAGAACACTTGTTTATGATAAAGGGGTCAGTGAATTAGAACTGTCCATAAAGAAAAGGAAAAAAAAAAAAATAGAGAGAAAAAAGTTTGAAATGTGGCAAGTTTCAGAAAAATTTTTGAATTCACTTTTTTTTTTTTTTATTTCTTCAATTTAATAACTCTAAAAATGTTATGCAGTGTAATGGTCAAATATAAAGTAATAAAATATAATTTCCTTACACCTCGAATATACAATATGTGTGCATATATCACTATCTTCAAAAAACATTTTTTTTTTTTTTCAAAGTAAAAGGTTTTTTTTTTTTTTTTTTTAAAAAGAAATATAATGAATTGTTAATTCATAAATAACATTATTTTTTAGAGAGTCATACAACATGGCATTTTAAAATCCTAAGTAACCACGCCATGTCAAAACTGTCTGATATTTGAATAGATTTGTTGACTTTGGAACAGACACACATTGGTTGTACATGATAATAAGCAGTGAAGCTGTTTTGTTACAATATTATTATTATATTAAATATATAATATTAAAATAATATTTAAAAATATTATTTGTTAAAAAAATAATAGTAAATTTTTAAAAATACAAGGATTCATTTATTTAAAACAACCTTTTTAAAGATTGTGCTAAAATACTTTTATTTTTTATTTATTAGTTATCAGTATTAATTCTTTCAATTAAATAAAGACTGCCTTTTTTTCTTAATTTTGATTTCAGGACAGTTGTGCAATATGTTTGATTTTATGCGTCTGTATGAATTTGAGTTCAGAAATCAAAATGTAGTTATCATAGAAGAGGTATATTCAAGTGATTGTATGTATGAAATTCGTTTTTTTATATTTTTTTGATAAAAAATGTAAATAGGACAAAAATGACTGACCACTGTCAGCGTCACCCAGCCAAATGAGGTGCCAAAGTCACCATGCATGTGGAAAAACAATAATGCTTCCAACCCATTTGAATCTAATTTAGCCTGCAAATAAGGAGGGAGCTTTTCAGCACATGAAACAAGCATGTTTTCTTTGCAAACCAACCTTTTCGCTATTCTCTTTCGTTCTATGATCTGCACCACTTTCATTGAGTTAGAGGTTTTACAGAACCAGCTTTACATGTTATTTATTGAGGATGTATCATGGTGTGCACAGCTGCTGTTCTGTGGCTAGTGTATATAATGGCTGCGCAGCTGCTTGTAATTCGCAGTGATCAGGATACGCAGACAGCAGTAAAGACAGCTGAACCTGCTCATCTTAGAGCTCTGAAAGAGTGCAGGATGAAATAAGCATACATGTGCTACAAGGACTTCCTATTTGGACAGTGAAATGTCAGATGCATAAAGCTGTAAAATAGTGAATGAATGAAATTGTCTCTCTGTGTGTAGAGATGTGATATATCTCTCTTTATTCTAATGGCTTATGAGGTATGAGAATCACTCAGTAGTGAAGATCAACAGCAGAGTCAGACCAGTGACTCAGGAGAACAATGTCATGACAACGCTTCATTGCATCAGTCCATTGCGCAAGTCCTTCATAAGTGACTATCATGAGTTGTGACATCAAAAGCAGCAGTGCCTACTTACAATTCAAAACTCCAAAAATCTACCCATGCATACAATTCACAGAATTTTCCAGCTCCTTTTTTCAACTACTTTTCACACAAATTACGATTACAAAGGCAGTTTATTGATTAATAAAGACCCATTTTCACACAGTTCCCAACATAATAATACATAACATAATACTATGTTATGACCTCAGAACACTTTTACCATAGTGCATCATTTGTAAACAAAAGTATTTTTTGAACTACACTAGCAACACTTATGAAATGGAGAGGTCAAAATAATCAAAGTGGAAAGTGGAACTGAAAGTAATAGTACTGTTTATTTTGCCAATGAGTTTCTGTGCACAGGCCTTCAACAGGGATAAAGGTAATATGTAAACAAATACATTTTGACATTTGCATTACATAACCACCTCCAAATGTGTGGCTTTCCTGACATAGCAAACTTGCTTGGTAGCTCACCTGGTACAGCATTGCACATATGATATTAAACGCTCAGGTACGAGTTCCGTGAGACACAAGTCACGATAAAAGAACTCAAGTCTTGTAGAAACAAGTATATATAGTATATATAATGAAAATACATGTACAAGAAGATGCTCATGAGGGTTTGTAAAGGAAATACTCATTTCTGAACTACCTCAGTACCTACGACAACCAACATAATAACATTTTTAGATAAAAATCCGTTTTGGATAAAACTGAACACAAAAAAAAAAAAAAAAATTATTGTGTCCACTTACTGGACATTTCACTTTGAAAATGTTGTGAAATGTGGAAGAAGCAACATAATATAATTCTGCAGAAATATCACCACAGGCACATTTTTACAGTGAGCTTGGCCTTTCTCTCTTCTGACAGTGGTAACACAATGTAACAAAAATTAGTTTCACTTAATTTTTTCATGGTTCTCATGTAATTCTGTGGTGCTAATAACTATTTAATTTCACATAGCATCAATATTTTGGTAAATATTTAGGTCAGGCAAACTTCTATCTTTAATTATGAAACATTGGTTTAGTATAGATAAGTTTTTGTACAAGATATTTTTAAATTAATAAATAATTTAAAAAAATGTTAATAAAAAATATAGATTTTTTTAAAGATATTTTGCTTTTGTAAGGATGTGAACATTTTATAAGTTTCTGTAACATTCTGTAATATTCTGTAACTTTCTGGAACATTCCAGAGCATCCAGATCAGCCACTGTACACTCCAAAACCAAAACTTTTTCTAATATTTTTCCTCTTTTAGAGAGTCATGCAAATGCTATAGTAATTTTTTTCTTTTGCTATTAGAGCAAACAGGAATGCAAAAATCAAATTTGCTGCAGTCTCCCATTCATCACTACAGAAGTTTCCTCATCTACGATGACTTCAGTGACAGGTGGCATTAGCAGAAGGAACATTCTCATCTTAGAAGGCCATTTATCAACAACTATTTATATGCCCTCGAATGCATGGTGAGTTATTAGTAATTATTAATTTATATTTGTGCTAAATGTTAATGTTGAGTACACTGTTAGCCACAAACCCCCAGTTTTGATGGGATTTTTAATAGAATGTTGCCATGGTCACAGAATCCCGCCATCTCATCTTTCACTGCTGTGGCATACAACAACCAATCTGTCCAGGAGCGCCTCTGTTTTTGGAATAAACTGTGGACGATGTTCAAACCAACCAGACCTTGAGTCATTTTATATGAGATTTACATTCTCTGCATGACTTTGACGTGCTAGATTGAATTCCGACGGGGCTCTATCCGTGTCTCTTGAGGATGTTTTCCATTTGTTTTCTTCCAAAGACGCCACACCGCTCTGCATGAGATGTAGACATGAGAGTGGTGAAAGATAATCACTCTTCAGCATCTCGATGGCTCATCTCTACTTCATGTGCATCTGCAGGTTTCTTTGACAAAGTCAAGATGCTTGGCTTACATTTTTGATAGAAATCGCTCGTAGCAAGAATAAAGTCAGATACGTAGGCATGATATGGAAAGAAGTTGATTCTGGAATTCTAATTTGGGAAACATAAGACAAGCAAAAGATATAATGCTCCTGCAGAGAAATGAAAATCATAAAGGGATTATTTGCCTTTATGTCATGCTGTAGCAGCAGAAGAGGAAACAAGCGTGCTTGAGAGTTTTAAAATTCTGATCATCAAAATATGCTCCAAAAAAGCCATTATGTTTCCTTTCTGCTTTGTTGATTACAAAGCTATAGAGTTGCACCGTAACCAGGGAGTGTTGCAGTGATAATATTTTTTGTAGGCCAATCTGGAAGTTAGCATCACCCTGGTTCCCTTGACAAAATCCCAATAGGATTTTTTCAATTGGCTTTTGGATTGCTGCTGAAAATAAGCTCTATTATCAACAAAAGTTTATGATTCTTACACATTTTGTTCATAATGATATTCATGAACAAAACTTTCATGAATTTTGAAACCTAAATACAGTCAGCAGAGGTAAAAAGCTAAAAAGCTAAAGTCTTTATGTCCCTGCCATTACGCTTCTGTCAGCTCTTTAAAAAAACATTTTCACTGAAAGTTTGAGTTAGATTAGTTTGCAAGATCGTAATGAGGATATAAAAGCAGACTATTGAGTAAATGAGTTTACCATGAGTTTGGCATGATGTTTAATGTTCCTGAGAATCTCTTTAGCCACTTGCTAGCAATTTTCAAGATAAATAAAAGCTTTAAAAAAATCACAAAATATTCTGAGCCTTTTGAGTGTTGACCACAGACCTTATTTCATGCATTTAACCAAAAACACATTTCTCATTTCAGGGTTTTGGCCTTGCTTTAGAACTGACTGTCCACACTGTCATATCGTAAGTGTTGAAATCTGAGCCGTTTGTTCAGGCAGTGTCATCGATATCTGGTGTATCTATATCAGTTGGCATAACAACATGACACCAAGGAACGTCCTTCTGATATAATTTTGCATGCTGGCAATATCCTTAAATCAATGACTTCTTTCTAAAAGTGTAGAAAGAGAGGATGGAAAACAGCATTTTTTGTTTACTGAGGTCATTAAGGCAACAACACACTTGAGGCCTTGTGATTCACTGATGTTACAATTTTAATATAATGTTAATTACACTAAACACTTTTTCTTCAACCAAATAATATTGTTTATTAGTTTAATAACTGTAGGGTGTTTACAGTTGCCAAGCAGTGATCACAATTGTGTGTTTATCACTATGGGCAGTTATGCAGGCAATGGCTGTACCAAAACACCTTTGGCTGGAGTCATGAGCCCAACCACTAGAGGACGTTTTTCCCTCTCATGTCAATTAGCCTTTTGGTAAGCCAAGCGAACAACTGCCTCTCAGGCCAGACAGCAGCATTCTTAACTCATTCAATGGCATGATTAGGCTTTAGGTAGAGTGATAATGTTGTCGTAAATTGCACTGTAGAAACATATAGAAGACACTGAGTGTGCTAAGCATCAGATAATTCATTTTGGGTGCATAGCAGAAAATGGTACAACATAGTCCTGTTCTTATTTTGGATTCTTAAGCAGTTGTATGATGTGTTCATTTTCAGATTAAAGTATGTTGGTAATCCTGAAAGAAATATATGACGTTTAATCTGTATTGTTGTCCAAACATGATCATGCATTCTAATGCAAACTTCATATTCCACAAATATGGTATGTAAGTATTAGAGGCATAAATCCAATCTTTCTAAACGTATGAACTATAGATATGTTAGATAAACATTAAACAAGCATAAAATTACAAATAGGTAATTTTGTACACGTCTGTCTCCTCCATTTAAAATTGTTTCCTGTTCCAGAGGTTTTGACTGTATTTAACAATTAAAATCTTACAACAGTGCCATATGTTCGACATAATCATCACAGTATTTCTTTTTTAATTATTATTATATTAATATATTTTAAATATATTAATTTTCTTTTAATTACTTATTATTAATCTAATATTTTTTATTATATACTTATTATATAAAATTACTTATTATATATATATATAATAAGTAATTATATATATATATTAATAATATATATATATATATATATATATATATATATATATATATATATATATATATATATATATATATATATATATATATTATTAATTTTTAATTATTAGCTCATTTGAATGTCCCAAAATATGATATATGGCTGTCAAAAAAATTTACATAAATAAAAAAAATAAAAAATAAAATAAAATAAAAAAATTTGGCTCCATTTGCAACCCTGTTACTCATTCAGTAGTTTTTATTTTCTTTTAATTTTTGTTTTAATGTTAATTAGATAATCACAAAATCACTAAACTGTATTTAGATATTTCCCAAATGCAACCACATATGAATAGAAAATATAAAAGCTAATATAAACCAGTTCATTAAAAAAAATAAAATAAAAAAAATTATTATTACAAATGATTTCTCCCTTCATTTATTATGTGGTTAAGTTTTTATGTTGTACCTTATTCATGGTAAAAGCAAAATGCGCAATCTTTCAGATGGATGATTTTGGAAATATTCCTCATGCTGTTCATCTCTCTCCTATTCTTTTCTCTCCCGCCTCCATTTCCTGTCTCACCTCCTTTATATTCTTCTTTCACCTCTTTTCATGTGGTGTTGTGCCCATCAATCATATCCACGTATGTCTCACCTTCTCTGTCTAACCTCGTTCTCAAGTTCTCACTCTGAGAGTTTCAGCAATCTACTTTTTTTTCTACCCCTCCTGCTGCAGCTACTCTCTTCCCTCAGCACGGGTGTGTGTGTGTGTGTGTGTATGTATGTGTGTGCTCTTTCAGATGGGAGTCTTTCTCTGCTCTTGGGAAGCTCTATAAATAGCGGCATGCAGTGATAAGCAAGAACAGTGCTGCATTATGAAGCATAACACGTCATACGGCCAATTCTAACATGAAATCGCTCTGCTGCAATGCAGGAAATAAACATGGATATGTGATTGGAACATTTAGTGTGCTCTTTTATCCTATTTTGCATGATTATTTTTACATACATTTATGTATACTGCATACACAGCGCAGCATTCTGTGGTTAAACATTTCTTCATAATGATGCTTAGCTGCGTAATTATATTGAATAAGATCATTGCATTGTATTTTTGTCTTGTTTTCAAGTATAAATATCTAAACATACTTAAATCAACATACATTTAATTAAGAAGCAAAATGAAATTAGATATTTAGTCTTGTTTCTTAAAAAAAAGTTATGCTTGAAACATAAAAAAAATATCTGTCAGTGTGGTAGGAAAACCACACTTTTCCCTTTGAATCAAGTTTATTTTTCTTGTTTTATGCATACAGTCATGAATTCTTGATTTAAGATATTTGCTGGAAAACATGACAAAAATATTGAGTATGATTTTTTTTGCAGTGAGACATAAAAGCATATAATTTTTCAAAGTTGTAAATAAAACAAAATTAATTTGAAGTACGTTTTAATAGAAAAAAAATTAGTCTTTCTACTTCAAAATTTAATGTTTAATGCAACTTGTCATTTCTTTGTAATTATTTGAGAAACTTACTAGCAATTTCTGAGTCAAAATGATTCTACACAAATTTTTTTTTCAGTGTAGTTCATCCACATCTAAGCTGCATTTAGTTTACGCACATCTTCATTACGTATGTGAGCATGAATAGTGTTTCTCTGGTACAGAAGCATATGGAGTGTATGTGTGTGTGTGTGTGTGTGTGTGTGTGTGTGTAAGTGGAGCTCTCTGCTGAGACGCAGAACTCTGCATCATGAATCTTTAAACATGGGCTGGAGGCTCAGCTTTCTCACGCCACACACCACTGAAGGAGAAACGAGAGAGAGAGAGAGAGAGAGAGAGAGAGAGAGAGAGAGAGAGAGAGAGAGAGAGAGAGAGAGAGCGAGAGGTTTTACATTTGACAGCGTTTCTTCATCCTACACCCACACACCCTCTCTGTCTCTCTTCATGAGGGTATTCCCTGACTCCTTACACCTCCCGCGTTACGTCACGCTCCTTCCCTCTCTCCACCAAAATCATCTGAGCAATTATTCACTCTCGGGAACAGCCTCTCTCCTCTTCCTCCTCCTACTCTTCCGCAACCTAGCTGCCCTTCACTCTCCTCTATGATATAGCTACTACAAAAAAAGAAAGCTGCTAAATCAAATATTTTTTTATAGGAGGAGAGTGAGAGAGCAAGGGAACAAGAGAATGAGATAAAGAAGAAGGTGGCAGAAATTGGCACAACGTTCAACTCAGAATCCTTGAGGAAAATAAAGATGCGTGTGAGAGATGATGAAAAAAGATTGAAAGAGATATAAATCCCTAGAAGAAAAAATGATCACAGAAGAATGATAGCAAGATACCACAAAACTGGCTATGTGGGAATAGCATACTAGCATACTACTCTACTATTTCTGCGTACAATATGTAGACAGTGTATTAATATATTACAAATTGATCTGTTTTTTGACAAATATTAGCTCCATACTAGTTTTTAAAAATAGTAAGTGAAGCAGAGCAGGCATTATTTCTCAACAAATATTTGGGATTTTGAATTCAGTGTCAATGTGTTATTTAAAATTTTCTTTGCACATGAAAATTCATCATGCTAGAAAAGGAAGGCCAAATTGAGTGTATTGCTTTGTGGGAAACAACATTTTACAGAGTATGCTCTGTTGAATACTGCACACTTCGTTATATTCCAAGCATACATACATACTATATACTACAAATATAGTAAGAATAATTGATTTGTATTTTTAGTATAATTTATTAGAAGTGCTACTATCATTTATGGTATTGGACCTGGCTGTAAAGAGTTACAACATTTTACAGAAACTTGGAATAGGAATGCAAAATAGCCATTTTTATTTTCTTGAATGAATTAAATAGTTAACATGGTGAGGTCATGTGACATCTGTAGCATAATATTATTTGAATAGTTTATCATTGCATAATGTATGAAGCCTCATACAAGACATGCATTAAGAGTTTGTGGCCTCAGTTTAAAACCAGGGGGTAAATTATTACAACATGGCCATGATTAAACTACAATGAGGGAATGAATGAAGTTACCAAGTTATCACGGTAATTTGTTTAAGAATTTGTTTTAAATGTCACATTGTGCTAATTCATTCCCTTGTTTTAGTTAAACTGTGGCCATGACTTAATTAAATAAAAACAAGGAAACAAATTAGCACACCATGGCCACGATAAAATGTCCACAAATTAAGTTGTGAGAATGATTTCTTAATTTGTGGCCATGATATAATTTTTTCCCCCCATAATAATGTACAATTTTTCCACATACTAAAAACAGCCTATAGTATGTACTCTGCAGTACTGTAAACAGCCTTGTAGTATTCCATTTTTTCCATTTTCATCTGAATTTGAAATAAACAATGACTGAATTCAGAACCATTTGGAATCAAGTATGGGATGCTGGTGTCATACTACACAGTATTTATTACCTAATAGTATGTGAAACATTATGCAGAATGGAATGACTGTGACATATTATCACATTACTTAAATACACTGCCCAAATCTGAATTATTTTCATATTGTTTCATCCAAATTTGTTTATAAAATATTGCAACCTTTGGTTCTACAATCAAGTAAGTCAGGAAAGAGATATAAAAATCAGTTCATTTGTCACATGAACATGCATTTGGTGGATACGGTACCCAGCGCAGTGTATACTGCTCAATTTAGCATATGTAGAAGGTCATCTGTTATGCAAACAGGAAATTTACATGCTGCATACATTATTCATCTTGCACGCTGCATATATAGCAGGAGTTGTATGGTCAACCCAGGCTCGTTGAAAATAAAAAGTATCTGTGGCGACATTTCTGCAAAATTATATTTCATTGCTTCTTGCATGTTTTGTGACACTTTCAAAGTAAAATCTCCAGTAAGTGGCATGAAAACTGAGTTTAGTTTTATTCAAAATGTGTGAATGTGAATCTGGCAATGCTTTATTAAATTGCATGTTGTTGAATCAACCATGCCATTTTTGCTTTTTTTTTTTTTTCTACAAGTCTTTGAGCTCATTTATCATGACTCATGTTTCACTGGACTCGTACCTAAGTGCTCTGCAATGCTGTACCAGGTGAGCTTCTGAGCAAGTTTACCACATAAGAAAATCCATACATATAGAGCTGGTTATTGTTATGCAAACATCAATGTATTAGTTTACAAATCATGCACAATGCCACAATGGTGATGGTATTGTGCAAGGAACTGTACAAAAAAAAGTGTTTATTAAGTGATAATCAGTCCCCATAATCATAATTTGTGTGAAAAGGAAATTGCTGGTGTTTTACTGCCACTAGAGTTCATTTTAGCTGGAAACTTCAGTACATTGTGTATAGGTAAGTTTTTGGAGTTTTGCAAAAATGTCAGCAAAGATATTTTCCAATGAGGTTGAGTTTGGTAGTATGCTATTCCAAACACTGTCAAGGTAGGATACTTTCTGGCATGCGACAAAGCCTGTGCATTTAAATTCACATTCTCCATTCAATGGAAAAGTGCTGCCTGGAAAAAAAATACATGTGCATTCTGCTCTCCATCACTCACCTTCATTGATTCGTATATTCAGATTTGCCCCATTCCTGCCTATTCTTCCCTGCTGCCCTCCTGTTTTTCCATTTTTCTTTCCCTCTTGACTTTTCCATATTTCCGTGTCACCGTCAGCCAATAGCAGAGCAGAAATGTATGCCTGCAGCTCTCAGCCTGAGAAAATCAATGAGAAGGGTTTGTTTGTTTGTGAGTAATGTGTTTGTGTGTGTGCTTGTGGGCTAGTACACAATCTGTGAATAGTCTGTGTACGATGTGACTTATTATAAGTGTGTGTATGGAATGAGTCACAGCTGGAGAGGGAATCGATAGTGGCTGTAAGTGATTGTCATAATGGGGGTGAGACAGAGAGAGGTAGAAACAGAGGTAATACTTTATTTTGATAGTCCACTCTAGACAGTCTACTAACTATAAGTAACTTTGCAACTACATGTGAACTAGCAGTCAGAGTATTAGTAGACTGTCTGCTTAATATCTGCTAACACTTTATTTTGATGGTCACTCAACAGAAGTTCTACTGACATATAAGTAACATTGCAAGTATGGCAAATTATTCTACTAACCCATCCCAAAAGTCTACTAATGCTCTAATGAGAGTTAGTTGACATGTAGTTGCAAAGTTACTTACAGTTAGTAGAATGTCTAAAGTGTACTATCAAAATAAAGTGTAACCTGTAAGGATAAATTTATCTTTTTCTGTCTGTCTTTAATTTTTTAGGTGTGTGATACAGGATTTTAAGGGTTCAATAATGCACCATTTGTGCACCAATCAACAGTGCAATGCCAATTTTATATAAAATTTGTAGAAATTTTCCCTGAAAATAGAGTCAACTTTTAATATTCTAAACATAAGCGAATTATAATTATGATACTTTAAACTTACTGACAGCTTTTTCCATTTTAAATATGATTTTATTAAATCATTATTTGGCCTGTTTTATAAACTGCCCTATTTAAAAGGTTTGATTTTATTTGTGAGGACATTTTTATAAAAGTATCCCTCACAGGTATAGCGAAACAAGCACATACACATCCCAGCAGAGCAGAATGAGTTCATTCTCTCAGTTCACTGGGTCTTTACACTCTCCCACACTTAATAAATTAATCCAGGACTAATTAAGATCTAAACTGCTGCTCACAGTGTTAGCCCTTGCTGTGTCCCTGAAGGGAGGTCTGGATATATTAGGGGTGTGTGTGTGTGTGTGTGTGACTCTGTGTGGATCTTGGCATGGGTATGTTTTTGGGGTGTTTCTGTAATATTTAATATGGTGTAAGGCTGCAAGTGTGTGTGTACTTTTATAGACAGCCTGTTAGCAGTGTTCTGTTTGTGAACTCCATGCTGTGCTAGCTGACACAGATGACGTACAGAAGACTGACTGTGCCGGTGGCGACGTACAGTTATGGTATCAAATGGTAATATATTCCAATGATACATAGCCTGCAATTGAATGATTACCATACCATTTCTATTCTATTCTATTCTATTCTATTCTATTCTATTCTATTGACTAAAATTTTTGATCAGTCAAATACATTACTTCTTCTGTTCTGTTTTATTCAAGAATTTGTCACTACATACAGCATTTTTTTGTGTTATATTCTATTAGATTTTTTGTTTGTCCTAAATATTTTACCACCAAATATTTAAATATGTTTGTATACAGTGTAGTATTTTTGTGGTATTCTTTTTTTTGAAAATTTTGAAATTTTCAGCTTTTTGTAATTTCAGTGGTAAAATATTTACTTACAAAAAAGTACACAAAAAATGTCATATTTAGGTATTTGGTTGTTTTATTATATGATTTTTGTTAATGTAATTTATATTCTAAATTAGAAATACTTTTTTGTTAATGCACAAATTTATGTTCTGTTCTATTCAATATTATTCAAGAATTTGTCACTAATATTTCAATACATTTTTGGTTATTGCAGTTATACATTGTTTAAAATTATATTCCTTTTTTTATTATTTGTTTGTCTCAAACCACCAAATGTTAAAATATGTTTGTATACAGTGTAGTATTTTTGTTCTATTCTTTCTTTTCTGGTTCAGTTGTAAAGTATTTACATACAAAAAAGTACACACAAAATGTCATATTTAGGTATTTTGTTGTTTTATTATATGATTTTTGTTAGTACAATTTCTATTCTATTCTATTCTAAATTAGAACTAGTTTTTTTGTTAATGCACAAATTTCTGTTCTGTTCTATTCAATATAATTCAAGAATTTCTCACTGATATTTCAATACATTTTTGTTTATTGCAGTTATACATTTTTTAATTATATTAATTTTTTGATTTTATTTGTCTCAAATATTTTACCAGCTAAATATTTAAATATTTTTGTTAGTGTTTATAGAATTTATATTCAATTTAATTGGATTTTTTTTTCATAAAAATTTGACCAGTCATATTTAAATATTTGAATTTAACATTTTTGTCTGTGTTGTAATAGCATTTCTATTCTATTCTATTCTACTATTAATTTTGGTAGTTTTATATTTTATAAATCATTTACATTATTTTCAGTAAAATATTTCAGTCTTTTTAAGAAATAGAAATTCTTAAATTTGATTATTTTTTTGTTTCTATTTTATTCTATTATTAAAAAAAGTCTTAAAGATTTTGCCACAAATATTCAAAGACAACTGTTTTTTAAAGTTCAGATTTCCATAAGCTCTTATCACACTTTTTCTCCCACTGGCTCATTTCCGATGCTCCTATTATTGTCGTGGGCTGTATGCGAGAGTTGGCACTTTATCTTAGCAGAAACATGCTTCTCTCTTTCACCCTCTATCTCTCTCTCTCACACACCCTCACTCTGTCTTACACGGGGATGGTGATTAGAGCAATATCTGTAACTTTCCTCTAGCTACACGTCACAATCTCATTCACACACACACACTTTTCATTTCACACCTCTCATTCAGTTGCTTCACTGTGAACATTACTTTTTTCTGTTGAAAGCAAGCGGTCTAGTATGATGACATTGGCTATGTGAAAACTCCACAGGCATACAAGCCAGCTTTTTATGACTTCATGGCTCTGTATGGTTCTTAGGTTCAGGTAGTTACTTTGTGCATTTGTTTGTTTGTTTGTGTGTGCGTGTGTGTGAGAGAGTGAAGATTAAAAGCATTATTTCTACTTCAAATTCTCATAAACTACCACACTCCAGTACCTAACCTTGAGTGTTGCAGCACACAATCACCAACACATGCCGTTCACAGTAAGCTCTCTATGGACCAGCCAGTCTTTACACATGATCACCTGCACATTAAAAGACTCTTGCAGGTGTCGTCTCTGCTGTTGTTATAGGCATGCTGCTATTTATAGCAGCCACATCAGGCCATAAACTTGCTGGGTAGCATTCGCCACAGTAACAGCCCAGCTGTAGTATTCGCAACAGCTTCAGAAAACTTCACTGCAGTCTGGAGCCTGATTAAAGACTATTTTGAAGACCTCATGTAAACAAAATCAGAGTTTTATGGCTTGTAGTCCATATACGTTATGTTGCCTTCAAGTCATGTCGGAAGGATTGTGTTTATGAGATGACCGAACATGAAAGACACCACAATGTCACATTGCCATCTGTGAAATTTTCTCTGAGCTCTAAATTTTTGAGTTTGGGACATGTCTATTAAAATATCATTGTGGAATCAAGTTGTTACTGGTTATACCAAATACAGAAATGCTATTCATTTAGCCAGTTTATAAGGCGACATCACTAAATATTCTTTGCATTCTTACTCCTCTTAATTTTGTTGTGCTGACAGGAAAAAACTTTCTCTCATTGTTGAAAAGACAGAAATAAATATAAAATGGCTCAATGTGTCTGTTTTATATATGGTTTTTGTATATCATGTCATAATTGCAACTTTTGAACTCATAAGAATAAACTTTCCTGGAGGACTTGAGGGCAGTAGCATAGAGGCTAAAGCCCTGTTCACACCAAGAACTATAACTATAAAGATAACGATATTAGCGTTCACACCAGCGAATGATATCGTCTGTTTATTCTAAGCACACACTCGTCTGCCGCTTTAAATTCTCATGCTCATTATAGCAGGATTGTTTCTGATTGGATGTCAATGTTTTTATCGTTCATCAGCTGGAAAAACTGGAAAAACACTGATTTGCTAGTGTACTACTAAAACCTGACAAAATATACCTTTAACCAGATAAGCACATTTAAAATGTACAATCTTTCAGTCACACTTTAGTTTGGGGACCAATTCTCGCTATTAATTAAATATTAACGACTTTTGGTGTCAATAAACTCCTAATTTGTTATATTTACATATGGGGTAGGATTAAGGGATCTAAAATACGGTCATACAGAATAAGACATTAATATGTGCTTTAAAAGTAAACAGCCATGCTAGTAATATGCATGCTAAAATCCTAGCTCCTAGCTATTAGCTATTTTTTTTTTTTTTTTAAAAAGTACAAGCCTTTCGATATGACCCATCACAACTTCATGTTTCAGTAGGAAATATCTGAACAAAGCAGGGGCCTTTACACATGGGGTCTATGGCTCTGTGCTGAGAGCTTATTCGAAAACCTTTGTATAATAGATCTAAGTGTGCTTTGTTCTAAGAGCTTTACATTAGAAGCTGTGGCTGAAGGGAAGCACTTAAAAGGCTAATTCGACTTCACTAGAAGAATCAAATGAATAAAAAACGTATCAGTAACATTCAGAGTGTTTATATTGTTACACGTCTGTATGGATTTTAAACAGGAAGTTGGGGGGAATCCAGAAGCCTGCTTTGCTGAACCAGTCAGGCAGAGAGATCTGTGCTGGAATGTGTGGAGAAAGAAGAATCAGCATTTTTAGGATAGAAAGAGAGAGACGGGTGGGAGCAAGGGGGTGAAAATGGCCAAACAGCGAGCATCTCCCTCAGGCTGTATAGAATTGACCAATCAGAACACTGCACCGGTCTATTGTAAGCCAATTGGAGCACTGTTACTGTCTATGACTAACCAATCAGATCACTGTTGACATCTGTAATGGATCAATCAGAGCACTCTGAATGTCTTACACTGTCCAATCAGAACATTGCCTAGAACACTTAAATATATTTAGTAAATTTTAAAGCTATAAAATCAATTAAATATACAATATACGTGAGTAAATATAAGTTGGTTGGCTCAATTGGCTCTTTTATTTATAAGGCAGGGCTTATTTTGCCTAGAGCACGTTGAACTTTCTCCCATTTACAATAAAATTTGTGCATTTTCTTGTTATTTATAAAGTCTTTGTTTGATACCATGACAAATAAAATGGAATTTACTCAACAAGCTAAATAAATAAATGAAATATTTATGAGTAATGTGAACTTGTTTCATTTGAATCCTCTAAAACAGCAGTTAACTATTAAAACAGTCACACTTTATTTTAAAGTCCAGTTCTCACTATTAACAAACCATTAACTATGACAGTTGCCTCAATAAACTACTAATTTTCTGCTTATTAATAGTTAGTAAGGTAGTTGTTAAGTTTAGGTATTGGGAAGGATTAGGGATGTAGAATGTGGTCATGCAGAATACGTGCTTTATACATACTAATAAACAGCCAATATGTTAATAACAGACATGCTAATAAGCATCTAGTTAATAGTGAGAATTGGCCACGATACTGAGGTGTTACCATTAAAACAATAACAGATCTCCTCCTATATTAGAACAGTTTTCTTTTGGTTTTGGTTAAAAATTAGTAATATTTATATGGAGCGAATGAGCAATAGTTGTATTTCAATCAATGAATGAATCAGGACTCTCCATGTCTTTAACTGACCAATCAATTATACCTGCACCTGTCTATTATTAATCAGAGCACTGTTACTATCTATAACCAACCAATCAGAGCACTGTTATCATCTAATGGACCAGCTGGAGCACTCTCTTTCAAATGACCAATCAGAACACTGTTATGGTTTAGAACTGATCAATCAGAGAATTGTTACTGTCTATAACTGACAAATTAGAGCACTGTTAAACTCCTAAACTGAGCAATCAGAGAACTGTTGCTATCTATAATGGACCAATCAGAGAATTGTTACTGTCTACAACTGACCAATAAGAGCACTGCCTCGCCCCAGCACACTATTTACTTGTTGCCAGCTCTGGGAAAGGTGGTTTTAATCATTTGAATGACTGCAAGTGATCTGTCTCAATCAATTTGAGCTTACAAGGAGCTTACAAATGTTAAACACTAGCCCTTCCACTTTCTCCAAACACACACACACACACACACACACACACACACCCTCCCCCTGGAGCACACACAAGTTTCAGCCAATCATAGATGCCAAACAGGAGGAGTGGATATTCACAGTCCTCTGAACTACTGGGCCTTGTTAGAGTAAACAGTTTTTTTTATTATTCACTGTTTTCACTGTATGTGTGTGTGAGAGAAAGTTTGTCCTCACACACGTAAACACACATTACATACCAGCTCAGTCCTGATAACACCTACTTTTGTGGAAGTATTGCACGCTTGGTTAGACGTTGCCTCACTGATATTCAAAGAATGCTGTTTGTGTGTTCACAACAGTAGATGTAAGAGTTATGTACTCAATCCACAACTACTGCCTATAGCACTCAGCACCCAATGTACGGCTTTAAATAGAGTTATGCCTCCAAAGGTAGAATAAAAAACTGAAAATAATAACACAAATAAAAAATCTCTTTTTCATAAAAAGCATGAAAAAAATATGACTGACTGAAACTCTTCCCCTCCACATTCGTGCATATTCATTCGTTCTTGTGCTTCAAGACACCAGGATTGAAATCAATGGCATCAAATGGCATTGGTTCAAATGTGTATTGTGACTGATTTACATGACTGATTTGAAGGGACAGTTCACAGTTAAAATTTCTATAATAATTTACTCACCCTCGTCATATTTTGAGAAATGTCTTTTCATACAATGGAAGTCAATCGGCTTTAATATGTTTGATTTCCAGTGTTCTTCAAAATATTTTAATTCGCATGCGGTTTATCATTTTTGGGGATTGTATGGAAAAGAGCAGGGTGGACATTTCTTTGAACAACTCCTTTGTTTTCCACAAAAGACAGGTTCACAACATCAAAACGGCGAGTAAACAATTTTTTCTTGGCTTTACACTGTACAATACACTCAGTTAATCTCTTTATTATTGGTCAAGGAATGCCAGAAGAATTATGACAGGATTGAGGATTTCTATATCCTAGAGTTATGATTGGCCGAATAACACAAATATGCTCTTTTTGAACCTTCAGAACTCCATGCAATGTAAAAACTTAACATTTCCTAGATTTTTGGTTTATTATTGCATTGCAGGAGACAGTAGGGGCAGTAAATGGGATAGGGCTTTACATTCATGCAAACATATAGCTGTAGGGTGTGATCCTAATTCATAATTTCACGGCCATGTGAGAGAGTGAAAACACAGCCCTGAGTATCACACGCATACTGACAATGTGATGAAGGCCAGTATGATTACGCTCAGTGTGAGTACACACACACACACACACACACAAACACATTTGATCCACTTCTCTCATATAAACAGACATAAGACACACGCTTTTATTTAAATCACTAAACCTAATATTAACAAGAATTTGAAAGAAGAAAATTATTTTCAGATTCCATTACAAATCATACTGCAAAAAAATAGGCTGATAGAAAATAATACATATGGGGGAAAAAATCTGCACGTGCAATCTTACGCTTAAATATTTAGATTAAGGCTGCAGTGCTTTGGAGTTTCTGTCACAATTTTGACATACATAGGCTTATATAAATATCTTATATTAAACTACGTTTTTTTTTACTCATCTAGACCATCTAAAATACTAAAACAAACATTAACTTAGCTGAGAAATGAATGTGTTAATGTGTCCCATAAATGTGTTATAAAGTATCAGCTTCCTGTAAATGTGATGGCTTTATAAGGAAGCTCATAAATTTACCTTTGCACTCTGAATTAAACACTGGCTTGTACTTCCTCTGCTGTGCTCTTATCCAATCACTGTCCAGAAACCTCTGAAACCTGATCCTGATGACATTTGTAGTCCACTAGCCACCCCCATGTGTTTGTATAAAGGGAAATACATCTTTAAGCAGGTACTAGTTAGTGACTTCATGGGTGTGGGATTCCATGATGGTGTGTGAACAGGTCTGTCAGACGTGCTGAAGTCCATCGTCACAGTTTAACACCCGGGTGTGACTGATTGTGAGACATTCCATCTGCAAACTGAATTAAATCAGAAAGGGTTTTAAGTTCTATTGTAGAAAAGCAGGCTGCACGTGAAGCCAAGGGCTGGTAACATTATGATGTGATGCAATAGAGTGAAATCATGAGTGTTGGGATAAACTTCATTATTAAATTCAGCTCATTTTAGCTTTAAATTGTTTTGGTAGTTGACGAAATTGTTTGTATGTGTTTACTCTTTCCAATTTTGGTGCTAGTTGAGTTTTATTGCTCATTAACAAGATATATGTTGTTTCTAAACCTAGTGAGATGCCTATGTAGGCAGCATCACGTGTGAAAAAAAGGTAGGCAGCATAATTGAGATGGTCTTTAAGCATTCTAAGGCAGCATTGCATGCATTTTTAATGGAGAAGGCACTGCCACAATGTATTGTGACATCTGTTCAAGGTGGTGGATGAATTTCATCCAATAACAAAAAATTATTCAGGCTTAATTTATTCGATCTTTGATTATTCAGTCCATCAAAAATTTAGTTTTTGCATAAGCAATTTCTATATTTGAATTCTTTGTGCGCACTGTGCATGCATATCATAGATAAATCGCAATGCATCGTTTCTAACATATTTGCATTGGTAAAAAACGATTTGTTTATATATAATTATTAGTAGATGCGCTATTATTTAGAAAGTGACCAACAATAATTTGTGACCAATATTTTATATGTAGATTGATTTCTCCTCTTTAAACTGTTTCTTAAGTGCGTTCTCTCATTACAATGAACCAAAGAAATAAAAGTGAACAATCTGTACCATACTGAATTGCATGTTTTTTCCCATTGCATCATATTGCATTGAATCGCATTGTGTTGAATCGAATCGGAATCGGATTGCACTGCATCGTAATAGGGCTGAATCGTATCACAGGTAGCTACTTCATACTGTATGCATCTTTAATGCATCGTATTGTTGGCTATGCATCGAGATGCGTATCACATCGGCCTCAGTTATGGAAATGCACATCCCTAGTGGCAAGATATTTGCGAAGCCACATAGTGTGAAAGCTAGCTAGAATACATAACCTTTACAAACTGAGTAGATATTCTGCGCACAGGAACAGTGAACACTATGTAGGGACCCTTTCAACTGGAATGCAGTCTTTGACTTGAATGACTCAAAAGATCAGATTATCATTCTTACCCTTCAGTTGAATCATGTATTAATGTGCAGTTACCAACCAACTGGTTAGAAACTCATCAAAGACAAACTCACCAAATTTTTATTCGCACTGGTGCTTGCCGAGCTTTTGCAAAATGCCACATGACTTTCCTAAATACTCACAATAACAATTTTTGTATATTTTAAAGGTGTCTTACATAACTCCACCACTACCGTTTCCACACCACCCAAATTTTCCTATTTATTAAAACAGGCAGCAGGGAACACTGTGTTCCCTTGTAGAGGTCAGCTGCTGTGATAGAACAGGCTAGTGATGGCCTCATGTAATTCTTTCCTCTGCCTGGCATGGATGAACAAGCGTATTAGCAACTAACTGTGGTTTGTGTTGTGCAACTCTGGCACAGAAAAAGAAGACACAGTGATGTGAAGTGTGTTTACTGAGTAGATAGTGAAATGCAGCTGAAAAGAAAGAATTAAATCAAGAAAAGAAGGAATATGTCAACCCGATCTTATGAGAAAATTTAAAGTGGGGTAGGCAATTTTTTCCAAAAACATTTCTTGTTATACTGGTTGAAAGTCTCTTCACAATTTGAGAGCAATCAGTAATTAAGGTGGTCTAAATATAAAAAATATATGTTCTGTGGAAGGCTCAGGACCATAAAATGTTTGTCCAGTCATTGCACTGAATGTATTTAGATACCTCTGTGCAGCCAATAGCGAGAGTTTGGGGTGTGGCTACTTTAGCAGGCTGAACCAGAGGGTGTTTTGTTGGTATGGGAAAAGAAATTCAGATTCCATTACAGAAGTGCAATCCAAAATTCGAAAACTTCCCAAAATACACAGAGAAAGACAACAGGAACGCTGTAAAATGGGGTAAACATTGGCAGTCTTTAACAATATGGAGGAATTTGATGGAATGTTTGGGTTTCAATCGATACAATGAACTTGCAGTGTTTTTTCTCAACATGTGAGCTAAACTACAAGTTAAAAGTATTTTTACAGTAAATGTTTGACGTTTTATTGAAAGTAGCCTACTTTTACCTGTTGAAAAATGCACTCACTTTTATAAACCCGTACGAACTGTGTTTATGATGTTTGAGTCGTGAAGTGCGAAAGGGGCTTTGGCAAAGGTTGTTTGAAAACATGCTGTAATTTTGTAGTTCAGCTAGATTGTACTAGCAGCTCAGAAACTGCCCACCATACCTTTAAAGGTGCTGTATGTAATTCTGACTGTACTAAACCATAATAATACCATAATATGTTTGCATATGAAACATGCTAAGTTCACATACTTGTTTCTCTAAAAAACAATGCTACAGTCAGGTTTACTTTGAAATGTGTGCTCCGTGTCAGAATGTCTGTTTTTGTTTTGGTCTGTGTGATTCTGCCCAATGCCAATTTACCCAATAGTAATTCGACACCCCAGCTCGCCAGTGTAAAACATAGTGTATTGCAGCCATGGAAGCCAGCAAATGAACCGGGTTAGAGATCACACATTTTACCCGATATAAAAAGCCTCGATATCCATCTAAAAAATTCTATGAACAAAGGCATATTAAAATGTGGATAAATTAATTTATCAACTTACAGTGTAAGGCTTAACACATTCCATTGACAATTGTGCCTATTCCCATTACATGTACTCAATCTGGCAACCTGCATAAGCATTGAGTCTGAGAAGCAAGAAGGTCCACCCCTAGACTAAACCATCAGTGGGGCGTAAATAGACTTTAAAAAAATGTACAAATGAGATTGTATAAATTCATTCGAATTAGCCAGCAGTTTGCCAAAATATACAACAGTTACGAATTGCCATGAAAGTGTGTTGAATATGTTATTTCTGTGTTAGTGCATGTGTGTTACTGATCACTTATGCGTGTCATGATGCTGACAGAGGTTGAGAAAGACTCACATGGCCTGAGAGTATGGTTACATGGGTTTACCATGTGCAGCTGCTGAGTATGTGTGTTTAGCTGAGCCTCTTTACCTTACACATCAACAACCATCTGTATTATGGCAGTGAGGTAAATAGCTACTGTAGGTGAAACACTGATGATAGAAAGATATAGTTTATGGATATTCTGTGAAAGATTACAGATCTTAAAGTTACTCTGCATCATATGAATAAAGTAGATTTTTACATTTTCTGAACTAAATGTTGCTGTGGAACCACAGTGTGTTCTGAGTGGATGCTAGGCTTTTGCTAGTGTGTTTTGGTGGCTGCTTTCTGGTCTAAGCCAAAAGAGCCCCTCTCCAAGTCTCTATGATATTCTGATTTCTATATATGGCTCAGATTCCTTTTGACAAGCCATATGACTTTGAGGCATCATTCATGTCCACTGCAAAACAGTGTAGGGTGAATTATAATTTGCATCACCAAAAATGTCAGATTAATAATTAAATGTTATAATAATAATAGTTTAATGTTGCAAATACTGAAACTCAGTAAAACATTGAGTAAAAATGGGAAAAAATTAAGTACAGTGCTTGAGGAAGTTCATGCTCTTAGAGGAAATCAATCTGCCTGTTTCCTTTTCAGGGAAAAGGTGCTGGCCTTCTAAGTTACCTCTGTTACGTGTGTGTGTGTGTGTGTGTGTGTGTGTGTGTGTGTACAAATAAATGCAAGGCAGATACTGTGGAAGGGAAAATAAACAACATAGGCGACTGTAAACAGCATCTGTCAAAGGGTTTTTCTCTAAGCACTGAGAGCTGCATGCTGTGATGTCGTCTTTCTTAAGGAGGTGTGTCCTCTAACTTACAAAACCTGTATTGATCAGTCATACGGATACACTTTCATTCACTCTAAAATCCAGATCCTGTTGCAATGGAGTATGTGTGTTCACGTGTTTATTCTTGCATGTGTGTGTATTACATTGTTGCAGCTAAAAAAAAAAAAATCTTTTAGAAATTTGAAAGTTGTAAGCTCTCTCTAATAAATTGCATAATTGTAGGTATTATTTATCATGATCCATTGTGTGAGCTAAGTAACCTGCTTAGCAAGCTCTAATAATAAAGTGCTTAATATTGTTTTGCTTAACATATCTCCTTGAACCATAAATGTACACTCTTAAATATAAAAGTTCTTTATTGACATCTATATTGGCATCTATTGACATCTATATAATGCCATGAACATTTAACAATGAACCTTTTTATTGCACAAATGGTTCCATACAGTACAAAAAAGTTCTTTAGATTATTAAAATGTTCTTTACACTAAGAGAAAAAAAAAAGAAAAATGGTTAAGAGCTGTTCACCGAAAGGTTCTTTGAGGAACCCAAAATGGTTCTTCTATGGCATCGATGTGAAAACCCACTTCTGGAACCTTGATTTCTAAGAGTGTAGGATAAATATAAACTTGTGTGTGTGTGTGAGAGAGAGCACTTGTAAGTGAAGCCTAAAGTGAAGGGATCCATTCAGAAGTAATCCCAAATCAAGTACCCTTCATCTCAATGAGGTCAAATAAGTGTTTGTTGTGCTAGAGGAGCCACAAAGTGTGTATCATATATAATAGTCTATCCTTGTGTTATACTCATCCACACTGCAAGCGAGCAAAACTAGAGAGCTCCGATTATAATCAACAAATCCAAATTTGATTTGAATCTTGACAGCTGGGTAGGCATGAAATTCTAATAAACGCAAAAAGGTAAAAAAAAAAAAAAAAAAAAAAAAAAAAGGTGAAAAACTTAAATGAAATGGTGATTAGCTACAGTGCCTAAGATATACACTTTCACTGATATAAATCTTAACCTAAAATCTTAATGTTTTTAAAAGAAAATTCTATTGATGCAAATGTTCCAACAACCCAGCTTCATTTGGGAAAAAAATAATGAAACAAGACGGGCCCGAAACAGAACCCTGAGGAACGCCCTGTGTGACCATGATGCTGGAACATGTACCTCAGGGGCAAGTGAGCGCGGCCTCTGTATGGAGCTCATTGTTCGTAATCCAGTCATGAGAGCTGCCGGATCACATGAAGAAGTAGGATTCTCTCACAGACACCGGCACGCACATACACCACTACACAGTGTTTCCAGACTCTCTGGTACTGCATCGTTGCATAAAAAATACTTTTTAGTCAAATGCAGATGCACATGCAGATGACCAATATGAATATACATCTTTTCAGGGTACAATCTCAAACCATTATCATATCACATCTATACTTGTTTTAAAATCTGATTAATGTATAAATATTAACAATATACCAGTACCGATACTGGGCAAGCTACTCAAAAATGTAGCTTGCTAAATTATGAATTACTCGAAAGAAAAAATAGCTACATGGCTAGTTGTTCTACAAGCTAAATAGCAAAAGTATAGATTGCTTCATTTAAGATTCATGTTTCATAGTAACGTTTTTAAATATTCTATGTTATCCTCGACTCTTTATGGTCTCTGCGGTCTAAAGTATAATGTTACTGTTGTACAGAGAAATAGCTCAAAACGATTGAGGGCAAAAGCAATGTATTAGAATAATTCACACTGTGTGAAGATAATTCAACCTGTACAGAACCAGTTTAAATAATGTGATTTATTGCAAATCACTCATGATTCTCATTCAAGACAGCTGAAAGAAAATACTGTTCACACAACTTGATTGGTTAAATATCACCAGGAAAACTCTACCTGTTTGGTAGTACAATCCTACGGCTTAATAATAATAATAATAATAATAAAACGCACCTACAACACCCTAGCTTTGTGGCAACGGCTTTTGCACGTATAAGCATGCCTCACATTCTTTGTAGTAAATAAAAAAAAAAAAAACTAAAAAAAAATCTTTTTTTTAATTTTTTTTTATGTTCATCAGAGGAACATTATGCAGAATAATAAATAATGTGGTATTACCACAGAAAATAATTGCCTGCACTGGACCTTCTCACATCCAACTCAGCACAGGTCACTAGAAAGGCTCTGTCTCTTTTCCTTCATCCTCCCCCACTGCCAAATGTGACCTATCACATGCCCCATCTGCTCAGAAAATCTGCATCATCGCTGCCATCTCTACAACACAATCCAGGAGAAAGCAGAGTCTGATCTGCGTTTAAGAGACCTCTTTGGATTAAAATGTATCTATTTTAGGACTTATTTATTTGATTTATCTGTTAATCAGTAATGGGATATTCCACACTGTACCCAAACACTATGCATATACATATACACACTATACATTTCGCACAAAAAATATTATGAATATTATAATATAAAGTTATTTAAAACAGAACAGTTTAAAAAGCCAATTTACCTTATCACAAACTGTTATATTTCTGTAGAAATACACACATTTTCATAATCATCAATTGTGAGCACATTATTTTTCCTGTAATGATAAGAGACCACTCTTTATTTTTCATTAATATGTCTTTAACAGCAAATGTTTTGATCAAAATGACTGTGCTTCATTTCTTTTGCGCTCTGTTAGTTTGACATGCATGTGTACGCTCAATTAAGTTTTTGAAGTTTGACTATTTAATTGCTCACTTTAAATAACGACATGCTGTGGAAATGGAAATTCATTTAAGTAACGTAAGTAAATGTGTGTTTTTGGTAAATTCTTAAAGTGGTGTCACTAAAGAATTATAGCTACCACAAGGATGCAAGTTTACATGCTTGAGAAATCAGACAACCATTATAGTCAACTGTTATGTGTAATGTAAACCACAAGCCTTATTTTACTCATAAATCAAATATAACACTATCTAAAAGCCCTTTGGACATTCCTAAGGGAATCCATGGTGAATTAGGCTTCTAGGTTCACCTACAAATTGACATCATGACTGAAAAGCTTTATACAAATGTTCCTGTGTTAGCTATAACTACATTTGGTGCTTTAGTTATTAATGTGGTCATTAGATACCATCATGGATCAAACCATTAGGTGTTCCAAACTCTTTAGTCAGAGTTGTCGTCATATTTTCAATGGTAGATGTTTTTCATTAATTTACATTTTGGCAGATGTGTTTAAGTGACTTACACAGTGCATTCAATCTAAACATTCAACAAAACATTGAAAATACATTTTCCAATTGAGAACAACTCTTTATTTGCAGTACGTGTTGGCTGAACCTATCACAGCTCATTAAATAAAAAATGGCTTCCACTACTACTAAAATCTCGATATAAGATACCAGCCCTCAGTTTTACACGATTTTTACACGGAATGTCACAAGCGTATTGATGTTTTGTCTTTCTGCTTACATCTCACTTACTCCTGAAGCCTGTACCGTTCACTGTTGCCATGGGAAGCAAATGGGGACGACACTCGAGCACACTCCCAATGATCTGACCTTGTGAGTGAGCATCCAGCTGTGGAACAGTGTTTCTGAATGTGGCGCCACTGGATGATGAATCACATCGAGGTCAACACCATAAATACACCCACTCCCACCATGTTGTCATTGTAATTATTGCTTTAGTAGTAACCTTAGGCACATCTAATGCATTATTGATGCATCAGAATGAAGAAAAGATGATCAATGGGTCAATGATGTAGAAGACTGTTCTAGAAAAAAAGAAAAGAAAAATCTTTTAACATCTAGTTTAAAGCACAAGTGCTAAGAAATGAGTTCATGAAATGAGTTGGTTTCACGTGGCAAGATTTTTCAAGATAAAAAAAGATATATATATATCTTTATATATATATATATATATATATATATATAGTATACAGGTGCATCTCAATAAATTAGAATGTATTAAATAAATTCAGTGCACACAGACTGAAGTAGTTTAAGTCTTTGGTTCTTTTAATTGTGATGATTTTGGCTCACATTTAACAAAAACCCACCAATTCACTATCTCAACAAATTAGTATATGGTGACATGCCAATCAGCTAATCAACTCAAAACACCTGCAAAGGTTTCCTGAGCCTTCAAAATGGTCTCTCAGTTTGGTTCACTAGGCTACACAATCATGGGGAAGACTGCTGATCTGACAGTTGTCCAGAAGATAATCATTGACACCCTTCACAAGGAGCGTAAGCCACAAACATTCATTGCCAAAGAAGCTGGCTGTTCACAGAGTGCTGTATCCAAGCATGTTAACAGAAAGTTGAGTGGTAGGAAAAAGTGTGGAAGAAAAAGATGCACAACCAACCGAGAGAACCGCAGCCTTATGAGGATTGTCAAGAAAAATCGATTCAAGAATTTGAGTGAACTTCACAAGGAATGGACTGAGGCTGGGGTCAAGGCATCAAGAGCCACCACACACAGACGTGTCAAGGAATTTGGCTACAGTTGTCGTATTCCTCTTGTTAAGCCACTCCTGAACGACAGACAACGTCAGAGGCATCTTACCTGGGCTAAGGAGAAGAAGAACTGGACTGTTGCCCAGTGGTCCAAAGTCCTCTTTTCAGATGAGAGCAAGTTTTGTATTTCATTTGGAAACCAAGGTCCTAGAGTCTGGAGGAAGGGTGGAGAAGCTCATAGCCCAAGCTGCTTGAAGTCCTGTGTTAAATTTCCACAGTCTGTGATGATTTGGGGTGCAATGTCATCTGCTGGTGTTGGTCCATTGTGTTTTTTGAAAACCAAAGTCACTGCACCCGTTTACCAAGAAATTTTGGAGCACTTCATGCTTCCTTCTGCTGACCAGCTTTTTAAAGATGCTGATTTCATTTTCCAGAAGGATTTGGCACCTGCCCACACTGCCAAAAGCACCAAAAGTTGGTTAAATGACCATGGTGTCGGTGTGCTTGACTGGCCAGCAAACTCACCAGACCTGAACACCATAGAGAATCTATGGGGTATTGTCAAGAGGAAAATGAGAAACAAGAGACCAAAAAATGCAGATGAGCTGAAGGCCACTGTCAAAGAAACCTGGGCTTCCATACCACCTCAGCAGTGCCACAAACTGATCAGCTCCATGCCACGCTGAATTGAGGCAGTAATTAAAGCAAAAGGAGCCCCTACCAAGTATTGAGTACATATACAGTAAATGAACATACTTTCCAGAAGGCCAACAATTCACTAAAAATGTTTTTTTTATTGATCTTATGAAGTATTCTAATTTGTTGAGATTGTTGAATTGGTGGGTTTTTGTTAAATGTAAGCCAAAATCATCACAATTAAAAGAACCAAAGACATAAACTACTTCAGTCTATGTACATTGAATTGATTTAATACACGAGTTTCACAATTTGAGTTGAATTACTGAAATAAATGAACTTTTCCACGACATTCTAATTTATTGGGATGCACCTGTATATACATACTGTATATATATATATATATATATATATATATATATATATATATATACACCCCTTTTCACCCCTTTTTTTGGGATTTGCACCACATGACAGTTTACAACCTGAAATAACCTTGCCTTGTCATGCAGTAGATATATTTTCCTGTTTATGTTATTTTTTTTTTTTTTTGATTTGGCAGCTGAAAGATTTGTTAAAATATTTTTTAAGAAATAATAAAAAAAGTTTATTCCAAACTGCCTAATAACGTTTTCTGTTCAAGACTTCTATTCTATTAATGAGGCTTGTTTCTTCTTTATGAAATAGCCAACAAGTTGGGTTGGTAAAGCTAATGTACAGACCTTTTTGAGAGATAAAAAACAGCAGTCATATTGTGTCGACTGACTGTTAGCTGATACTGTAATGGTCCCATAATCTTGACATATCACCCCAGCAGAGATGGTTCCCAGAGAAAAAATTGGCCTAGTGTTGAGGACGACTGTTTGCAAACTGGGTTTCAAGAGTGCTGAGTGTTATATAGGTGTCTGAATTTTGTAGTTCTGTTATATAAGGACAAGTGTTCAGGGTCTGCTGGGATCTAAAACTTTGAAACATAGCATTCAGGAAAGAGATGCTATGAATTTCTAAGATGTGAAGAGTTCTCAGGGTTTCTAGGACAGAATTGGGGACAGGGCTTTAAGGATGATTACTTTTGCAGGAAGTGGCTATAGGGCTTTAACACTGTTCCTGTTGGATGGCTATTTAGGGCAGGCCCCCACGGTGCATCTTGGGTGATGACTTTCCCCTGGTGTGGCAGAAGCAGTCCATTTTCAAAGAACATACATTCACAATTCTTGTCTGAGACACCAGTGATTTCAAAAGTATTGACTATGATAGAGTGCTGGAGAAATTTTCCACAAGTATAGAACAATTTACAGCCCTCAACCTGGCAAACATCACAGTAGTAGTAAGAAAAAAACCATGCTATTCCATAAAACACTCCATAACGTCTTTAACATACTAGCATTGAGCTTAAATTTAGCATGCTACGCTAACACCATTATAGTTGCATCCAAAATCGCATACGGTCTAGAAGGTACTAGGTATATCTGATTTGCAACTTACTTTGCGACTGTTAAAAATGTATGTTCTATATAGTATAAATATGGGTAGTATAAAGGAAATTTGCACATACTACCTTCACCATGTTGTTACTATCACATGACTTACCAGCGTCAGTTGCATCTCCTCACTGCCATTCACAAATCCTCACCGTGGCCTAATGGGATAGTAATGTGTCCATCAGATGCGCACTTCAGAATCCCAAAGTAGTAGGTAGTAGTAGGTTATTCAAATACAAAGAAACTGGACACTACTTGTCTCACATATACTGTTTTGGCCAACCATATAGTAGAGAAGTAGGCATATTCAGGCACTTGTTATGTGAACAAGGGTAAACTTCATCAAGTTTTTCCTAATACTTTGAGATGAGATGGTTAGTATACTGATATTCCCTGTTAAAAATGCATCTTAAACCATGATGGTTTGCTGGTTTGGCTGGCTCACCAAGTGGATTACATTGGTCTGTTTTGAGGGTTTCAGTTGGATTTTGGGCATTGAACACCAGATTGGCCATTCTGTGAGATGAGCCAAGTCAGGCAAACCATCTTCAGCTAGTTTAAGTGGGTTTTTCAGCATGCATTTGAAATAGCTTGATGTTACTTAATGACAAAATATTCCCAGAGAAGAGCAGAACCTATATTTTAATGATATGAATTTTAATGATATGATTTAATGAGAACATTTCAACTAGTCAGGCTGGGAAACCAAATGGCCGGCAGACCAGCAAACATCCTTAGGCTGATTTAAGCTGTTTTTTTTTATTTTCCCCCAGCAGAGAAAATACTCCTTTTAAAATCAGAAGTACATAGCATAACTAGCACCCCTCTTCCTCACTAACTTCCTCCACAATCACATTTGCACTGTGATTAGAACACTAGTTGACTCTTTAGAAACTCTTTTATGACCTGATAAAGCACTTGCTCAGTTTTGGCACTGTTTGCCATTGTGTTCTTGCAGTTCTTCTTGGCGCTGAAGCACCACATTAGCACTTCACTTGTATTTTTAGCTACCTTTTCTGGTAATTGCCACTTACGCAATATGTGCGAAGTCGCTTTGGTTAAAAAGCATCTGCTAAGAGCATAAATGACTTCTGCAAGTCCTCAAGTCAAACATTTTAGTGACAATGACTCACTTAACAGAAAATTTGTTTGACCATATTTAGTGCCGTTATCATGAAGTGAATTGGATTTAGTTATCATGAACATTAAAACTGCGCTGTGGTACAGAGTCGAACACAATACATTTTTGTGGATGTGGCATTGAGCAGCGTTAGCCATGTTAGCATAACATATGAGAACAATGTGGAGGCCTTATTTCACCGTAGCTGGACTGGCATTGTGCCGATTGCTGCTGCTTTGAGCACAGGAGCTGAACTAATTACCCTCTGTCAGGAATCTGATTAAGGTGCATTTGACGTGATAAGAGCCGTACTTGGAAAAAGCCAGTAACCCTTGGTAACGCAAGCCTTTTGTCATAGAAATGGATCCCTGTAGCTCACATTTCTCCTCATCCATTTTCTTCTGTGTGATGTCAGTGAGGATAGTTATATAATGTTTAAAAGGTCATAGGATATAGATTATGTTTAAAATAACACATTTCATGATGTACCTGAAAAATGATTCAGTCCTGTACATCCTGCCTTTTGTAACTTCATGTTAATCAGGTGTTTGGTGATTCATAATGATTTCATTCACACAACACAACTGGGTCATTCTCGTTTTGCAGTACCTTTTATAACTTAATTTGCTTGTTGTAATTTAAAGAAGCATTTCTATAATATGTACATAAGACTTTCAGAAATATGCTCTTGTCAAGTTCTAGTACTTCAACTTGATTATTTAAACAATGGATGAAAAAAAAAAAAAAACTGTTAGCCATTGCCCAGTTGGAATGAGAGTTAGAAGTTGTCAAGTTAAATTGGTATTTTTTAGCAATCCATTGAAGTAATCACACTGATTGATGTAATTTCATCAAACAGAATGGAATGATTTAGAGTCAGACAAACCAACTAATGCCACAAAACATCACAGACTTCATAAATCCCATTGCTGATAGTTACTGATATATTGGATTTTGAATTTTAAAATACTTTATTCTATAGGGCAGCTGAATGCTTGATTCTGATTGGTTAATGAACGCTCTAAAGTGTACAATTATATTCAGGGAAAAGCATGGCAAAAGTAGTTCCAGGCAGGTCTTGACCGCTTTACAGTGCCGTATTACTTCGCCAAATGATTTTAGGTTGCATTCGAAAGCTTAGGCTGCTAACTTGTTGCCTCACTGCCTTATCAGGCAACGACTTTGCAGGCAGGGTTTGTGCACAAAAGCACCTCATAAAACCGATTTTGGACAGGCTTTTGAGGCAGCGTAACAATTTAATGATCTACAACAAAACAGAGTGAGCTTTGGTGAAAACTAAGTGAATATTTAATCACTGTAATACTGATTTCTCACTAGAAGTAACATCAAAAGTGGAAAAAGTCAAAAAAGTGGTCACAAGCTGACCCCCAAAAGCATCTTTCAGACACCATCTTTATTTGTTAGCTCAACCATCACGGAATGGAACACAAGATTGTGGGATATCAAAGGTAGTGAAGAATACATCTATGCTGCCTTCAAAAATCAATCAGATGAAGGCATCTCAGGAAAGAAGGAAGTGAAGCTGACATTGGATTCGGACGTGCCTTGATGCCTTCCTACCTTGGAATGCATCCTCCGAAGGCAGCATTTTTCAGCTTTTGGACGCAGCAACTGAGGCTTGAGATGAGATGCGTAAGAAATTAGTCCTACACACAAGAACATTTTATCTACAGAACCTGTCAAATGTCTTGAGGCCATAACCGAAGTATAAGCGGAATAACTGACTCCAGGCTGTTGAATTATTAAAAAAATGCACACCCGAGGTGGTGATAAGGCCACGACGCGAAGCAGGTGTGCAGTATTTTCCAATAATTCAACGGACCGTCATAAATAATTTCTTAATGTACTGAAAATATAGAAATGATTGGGTTTAAATCTAAAGGTGCAGAGTGGAAGTAAATACACATACAATTCCGGCAGTGGGAAAAGAGTACCAAACTCTTTGGCAAAAAAAAAAAAAAAACTCTTTTCTACAAGGGTGCAATGGCCACATATACCATAATTATCTAGATAACACTGAGTCACTGAATCATTCATCCAAAACCAGTCCAACTGCCCTTATTTTGGATCAGCGTCGTGTCTGTCTGCAGATGGCCCAGGGGACGATGCTGTGTGTTCATGCTGTGGCTCTGTGTGTCTGCCCTGCTGAATGCATCAATGCCTCTAACTGTGACGCTCTCGCTCTGTTCTGCACGCAGCCGAGTGAACGCTGCCCACGTAGCCCCAGCAGCAGCCGCATGCCCCCCCACACAAGGACAGCGGACCTTCACACCGCGCCTCACTGCATCCCACGCCTCACTCCCACTGCAGCCCAGGGGACAGCACGCTTAACCAACACAGCAATTTGTCACTAGATAGTCATCCTCTTATTTTGAATGGAATGCACTTGAATATTAATAAAGAAGCTACATTTTAGGCATACTAATGAAAGGATTCTTTATAAGGCAATGTATGGACATTGTAATGTTGAAATGTCACTGCATTACACTGGTGCGCTATGCCGTAGGTAGTAATGTATTCCAGTAATTAATGTTTAAAACAAGAAGGCAGGGTGCAAATATGGTTTTACTACCTTGAAAAGAAAGTAATGAACCTTTATATCGGCTGATATTTGGCAATTTTGAGATTATTGGCAACTGTTTGGCAGTGTTGTTATTGCTTCCTAAAATAGTTTTCAAAAATTAGTTTTACAATTTTTTGAATGAAAATAATGCAAATTAAATAAATATAAAATCATAAACCAATACCTTATCTAAATATGTAAAATGTACTATATATAAAATGTAATATATTACAAAATATTTTATTAATATTTAATGTATAATGACTAAATAAAAATCTTTTTCAGATTTAGATTTTTTTATTTTTTATTTTTGTTGATTGTTGTTATGGGGGATTTGATGTGGAAGTTACTGGAAATATAGAAATATAGGAATGATATAAAGACAACTTGCTCTTAAATATACAAATAATCATAAAATGTACTGTATAGTGCAAGAATATTCAATCTATTCAACTATCAGCACAGAGAATTATTGGGTCAGTTGACAGATTTCAATAAATGACACCAAATGAAGCTTAGTCGTTTCTCTTAGCATTAGAAATATCTTGACAAGCACAGCCCAGTGGTATAGATCAGTCAATCTATTGACGCGTGGCTATATGTATTAATTTGATTGGACCACGTGTTGCACGTGTCTGTTGCTAGATAGCCTCTGAATGACCCATTCAGGACAGCTCCCACATGGGGGAGTCTTGAAACACTGCACCACTGAGCTTCCCGGGAGCTTTTTCAGGAGCAGGGAGTGGGCATGAAAGCTGGGGGAAGGGAAAATCCAAGTGAGAAGAGGACTGGGATAGACAGTGCACTTTACTAGGATAGTGTGTGTGTGTGTGTGTGTGTGTTCTGTAGAAAGGGAGGTGAAAATGTGTAAATGTTTGATGGGAGTGCAGATTGCTGCTCTGATATATGGAGTCACACCATCTGTCTCTAGCTGGGGCCTACAAATTATAGAGAGAAAAATGGTGTGTAAGGTGGAATGAGAATAGCATTGAACACATCACTTATTTCACTGTGTGAAAATGTATTAAAGCACAGAATATTGTAGCAGTAATGTTTTCAGTGTTGCACTAATGCCTGTTTTCCCAAACCTTTTTATTTATTTTATTATTTATTTATTTTATTTTTTAAATAATTGCGCCTCTATCTGAAATTGAATACATTTACATTTAAGAATAAAACAGAAAAAATTGCATTAACAAAAAAGTATCCAAAACCACCATGGTAGTATTATGTTTTTGGACAGGTACAATGGTAATACCATGGTTTCTTGTACAGTGTTCCATTATATTATTTTACATACCCCTGAGTACCATGTAAATACCACGGTACATAAATATGATAATCTTCACATCACTATACAACAGCCCCAGGACTTTTTGTGAGGGCATATTTTGAGTACATAACATTAATAATTTTCACCCAGTGATTTGATGGAAAACTCTGTCTCAGCAGACTTTAGTGCTACTTTCTCTGGCAAAAAAACAAAAAAAACAAAAAAATTTAAAACAAAAAGTAGAGCAAGAAAAAACAAAAACTAGAGCATAAAAATCACTTAAATCCCTTGAATTCTAAGCAATGTGCAATAGAGTAATTTATTTTGAAGAAATAAAGCTCATTATTCTTCATGTAAACAAACACAAAAATATCCAACAAGGCAGCAATGCAAAAATCCATTTTCATGGAAAAGCCTCCAAATGTGAGCCTTGTTGAGAAGAGTTCTTTGATAATGCTAGTCTCACAGACATATTGTGGCACTGAATGTACTACTAAAGCAGATTCATTACCCATGTCTCATATCTTAGCCAATCCAGCTAACCATCGGCCATCCTTATTGTGAACTCTGTGAGCTGAGGCCTATGAACATAGCATATATAACATATATGCAATACCGTTCAAAAGTTTGGGGTCAGTTAGATTATTTTTCTTCTGTGAAAGAAATTAATAATTTTATTCAGCAAGGATGCATTAAATTGATCAAAAGGGCCAGCAAAGACATTTACTATGTTACCAAACAATATATATATATATATATACAGTGGTGGCCAAGGAGGTAGGTTTCTTGAAGCATCTTGGAGACGTTGCCACAGTTCTTCTGGATTTAGTCTGTCTCAGTTTGTTCTGTTTCTTCATGTCATTCCAGACGGACTGGATGATGATGAAATCAGATCTCTGTGTGGAGCACTGGCTGTTGTCAGACTCCTTGTGCAAACAAAAATCTTACTGGATTATTGCAATTAATGGAAAAATGAAATGGAAATGGAAACTGATATTTCCTACTGACACACTACAGCAAAAGATCTGACTTGATGGTGAAAATACTAGTGTGCTAATAATTTTGGCCACCACTATATATATATATATATATATATACACACACACACACACACACACACACACACACATGTTTGTTTTTGTGAATTGTGGGGACATTCCATAGGCGTAATAGTTTTTATACTGTACAAACTGTATGTGCTATTGCACTACACCGACCCTACACCTAACCCTACCCCTTACAGGAAACTTTGTGCATTTTTACCTTCTCAAAAAAACTCTCTTTGTATGATTTATAAGCGTTTTGAAAAATGGGGACATGGGTTAATGTCCTCATAAGTCACCTTCTCCTTGTAATACCTATGTAATACCCATGTCATTATACAAATTTGTGTCCTCATATGTCACAAAAACGCGTGCATGCGCGCACACACACACACACACACACACGCACGCAGACACACACACACACACACATTTATTTAATGATTACACAATACATGTAGGGGAATGTATAAAATAATTTAAGAATTAACCTTTAAAAACCCCTTAATGGTTTACAACATTAATTGGACTGCTAGGTAAACGTCCATGTCTATAATGGTTATACTGTATGTAATGACTTCATTCTGAGGTCACAGGCTGCTGTTGGTGAGCACTAAAAGGTTTTGTAGGTGAACTTCTTACCATCTCTTTGTAATTTAACGCTGTTTACTTCATTCAAAGCAGACACAGTTAGGAACACCCATGTTTAAATAGGGCAGCAAACTTGTGGAGGAAATTAGGCTGTATGAAGCCCGGGGAAATCACCTTGTTTTGCAGCTTTTTGTACAGAAATTTTGAGCATGGGAACATCTGGAGCAATATTAATGGTAGGAGTTTGTCATTGATATTATGAAGCTGAATAACAGTTTTAATTATTCCAATCCCAAAATGCCTGGGGCCATCCCAGTTACCAACAGCGCATTGTGCATCAGCCTTCTGTTATAGTGCACACGCATTATCTCGACTTCGCTGACACCCAACTGATACCGAAGCCACTGCAGTGGGTGATGAGATGCTCTTTAGAAGCTTCACGACCCAGACGCAGAGACCTGAGCTCTGGCTATGGCTCTCGGCAGGCTGAGGGAACGTTTCATTATTGATGAGGCCACATTCTGAGCATCTCTGCTGTGGGGGAGGACAGTGCAGCCCAGGCTGACTCAGCACTTTTTTGTCCGCCACTCAGACTGATCAGCTGTGTCAGCGTTTCATGGGGTTGGGAGCGCTTTGGAGGGAGAGAAAGAGTGAGTTATTTCAGTTTGGAGGCCAGCCCTATAATTGCTATTGTGTTTTGACACGCAGACATATGTGTGTTGGTATGACTTTGACTTATAGAATTAGATCACACGGAAATGAAATTTCTGCCATCATTCACTCACCCTCACATTGTTCTAAACCCTTTCTTTCTTTAAATGGAACACAAATGGAAACATTTTGTACTGGTCACTCTTTTCCATATTAAAGTGGATCTAGAATGAGGTTTTAAGCTACAGAAAGGACTCAAAAGCATCATAACAGTATCATACATAGTTTGTATGAAGCCATACAATAGTTCATGTGAGGAACATTCTGAAATTTATGTTGTTATTCATCTGCCCTAGCTTCCCTTGACGAATGAGGCTTCATAATAACAAGGTTATTATCATAAAAAATGGCATTACTTGAAACAAAATAAACATTAACTGAAATTAAATAAAATATAAAAACCTTAAACTCATTTTATGTTAGCTATTTGCGAAGGCAAGATTTCTCATTTTTATTTAGTTCAACCTGAAGTACCAAAACAACTAAAACTAAATAATAGACAGTTTAAAATATAAAAAAATATACAAAAAACAACACAAAATAATCTTACTAAACCTTTAACTAAAATAAAGTGAAAATAGGAAATATAAAAATGAAGTCTGATTAAAAATATTGGGGAAAAAAAAAACTATAATAAAAACTATAATAGTCTATCATTGATACTAAATTGACTATGCATGAGAGACATTTGTTGTTCTTTTAAGTGAAGGTTGATCCAAATCACAAAACCTGTATGAAAGATTCATTATTTAGAGTGATTCAGTTCTTGAGTTCAACTCACTTGATTCAGGACAGTTCCAGTGAATAACAGTTCAATGGAGCGGAAGAATAGCAAATACATTTCTGTCCATTTCTCACATAAAGCTATTGCTTGAGTTCAGAAGACCTGGAAAATATCGCTCAAGTTGACTACTTTTGTGACTCTTCTATTGTGCTCTTTCATCCTTTCTGAGTCATAAAAATTTCAGTCCCATTCATTGTAATTGCATTGAAAATTGTGACCAGCTTTAGAATTTTCTCTTTGGTGTTCCATAAGTCATATAGGTTTGGATGGCAATTAGAGCTAGGATGTCTGAGGCGAGTTAACTTCATAATCACATGACAATGCATAAATGCAAACAGCCAGTCAATGCACACTTTCTGTCTCTTTCTCATACATATGCACACACCCATATGCATACATATGCTGAGCTGATTGTCTATAATTTATTCCTCTCAGGACCCAGAGGACTAATGAAATCGCAAATGCCTTTCTGACGTAAACGGCTACCTAGCCGCATTCCTTCCCACAAGCAGGGCTGATGTGCTACTGACTGCTCGGCCCCTTCAGCTTAATTAGGATTTTATCCCTCAGGGATCCCAGCAAGAACAAATAGACGGCGAGCAATACGCACAAGCTTTGGCCCAATGCAAAGAACGCCACAGCAGACTGATAAATCGTGTAACATTTGCATGCTGAGCTCTTATAGCAGGGTATCAAGAGAATATATAACGACTAAACTACATCCAGGTGTGGGTGATTGAATGAAATGACTATACAAAATGACTGTACAAATTGCTTGAGTATGTGAATGTCAAGCATTCTATGCAGTGCAGCCATTTTGGCTCAACCTTCCTTGTCGGTTTAAATGCAGTTGGATTATTTCTGTTATGCAGTATCTTTTGAATTTTTGAATACTTGTATTGTTATGAGAGTATTTCTGTAAATTTGTGTACCAGTCTTTTTAAGAAACATGCTCAAGCACTTAAAACATAAATGATAGCTATAAATGATAACTTGATTATTTACACAATGCCATAAAAACATAAATAAAAGATAATTTCATTTTAAATTAAATTTGCACATTTTTATTTTATATAAAATTTTCATTAATTATTATTATTATTATTTATTTTATTTTATTTTATTTTTATTTTTATTATTATTATTTATTTTATTTTTTTAAAGTGAGACAATCCATTCCAAATTGATTTATCCCTTAATTAAAGGGTTATTACCAAATAATAACACAATGGAAAGTGATGTTGAGAGCATAGGAAAAAACATAAATTGATGATTAATTAAAAATTAACAATTTTTCATTTATAATAGGCAAGTTATTTAAAATTTTAAAATAATTTAAAATTCACCTCAATGTTCACTAAATTGCGTTATTTGTTAAAAAAAAAAAAACAACATTGTAAGAAAATGAAATAAGGTCCATCTTGTGAGTTTAATATTCTATCCATGTATTAAGGCATATGTTGGGACTATAAAAATATACTGCAAACCAGGAATGATCCAGTTGGTTGCTTCTGCGACTGAGAATATGATCCCCATTGCGTGTTCAGTTTACACCGCTTTGTTTAGGCCTGTGTACACTAGCTAAATATTTCATGGCACACAAAATAAGCAGTATTACACAACACAATGCATCTTCGTTACAACGTCACTCTCTTCTCTTGAGGAAAGTATTGTGCCATAATTATGCCTCAGGTAGGGGTGATTAATTTTTCAATGGATTCAATGTTTTATTCATAGTCTTGCTGGCTCTTTGGCGAATGAAACCGGAGACTGAACCAGGGTCGCGTCTGCAGTGGCTCAATCTTTACAGCGAGACACAAGTGCACATCTGCTTGTTCAAATGCACCAACCTCATTCAAATTGCCTTAATGCATGTAAATGTGCTTGACTGACTGAATAATTTTGCATGGAGGTTATTTGAGCTCTGTTGCAAAGTTGTGTTTCCATTGAAGCCAGTCTGACTGGTTTTGTCTCTGCTTTTTAATCCATTTACCAACATGGTGGCATCTTCATTTCACATTAAGTGTAGATGTCAAACAGATTGCCCGCTTCCCCTCTGAGTCATCGGAATAAACTATACTGAACATCTGAGACTGTGCTGGAGAGGAAATCTGAGAGTGAGGGGTTAAGTATACAGCGACAGCGGTAATAGCCAATTTCACTGGGGTTACTATTAAACTTTCCTAATTAATGTTAGATGAGTGGTTAATAAAGGTGTTGAACAAAGAGAATCGTCTACTGGTATTTAATTAGATGCCAATCAGAGTACTTTGGTTGCTGTTTGACCTAGGTAAATATAAGGTCTCTTGAAGAAATAATCCATAGGTTTGTGTCTTTTATTTATAAAATCAGACTGTTAGAAAAAGCAAATGCTATAAATAGATTTAGAGTCTACAGTGATGCAGTGACTGACGTCATTTTGTAGGCCAACCCTAAAGTTAGCATCACCCTGGCTCCCAACAGGATTTTTCCATCTACTTTTGGATTATTGCAGAAAATAAGATCTGTAACCAACAAAAGATTATGATTCAGGTTTTGTTTATGATAACAATCTTCACAAATGAACACAACTTGCATGCATTTTGAAACTTAAATAAATTGCCAGAAGCAAAAAGCTAAACACTGGCTATAAACAAACTATGCCGCAGTTACAAATGCAATGAAACTACTAGTCAGCAAATGGGTTTACCTGTTCAGCATGATGATTTTATTGTCCCAGACAACCTCTGTTATTTCCATTTAGCCACATGTTAGCAATTAGCGTTTTCAAGACTAGTAAACATTTTTAAAAGAGCACAGTGGGATATTGTTGTAGAATAAAACGTGAAAATATCTTAAGCCAGACCTTATTTCTACCATTTAACTGAAAACCCATTTAAAAAACACTGACTTCAGAAAGAAGAAACCAGAAGTTCTAAAATGCTAACTTGTTTCCAGGTTTAGGCCTATGCCATCCCTGCAGCACTCTATTTCTCCATCATTTTTAATTTGATTATGCAATTTGCAGTGTTTCATGGGATGGGATTGTAGTTTTTCCTCACTAAAGCTCTCAAGTACACAGTCTTGTACTTCTGTCTTTTTGTCTGCAATGTTGTGATTCACCTCTGGTTGGTTTGGTGGCTGATACCTCTTAATCGAAGTGTTTTTTTTCTTTTTAATCCCTATGGGAGAAACAAATGGGAAAAAGTCGGAACATATTTGAAGTACAGGCTGCGTCCAAAATCACACACTCTCTTAAGTACTTTTCTGAATAAACCGCAAAAAGTGTATGTTCTATATAGTATGAATGTGTTTAGTATGAATGTAATCTGGACGTACTTGATTTACCATGTTGTCATTATCAGGTGACCAACCAGCATCAGTTGCATCACTGTCATTGATAAATCCTCTCCCTTGGCCTCATGGGATAGTAAAGTGTCCATTGTATAATCACGCTGAAAATAGTAGGCCATCTGGGTACTTTTTGCCTACTCTTTTATGAGTACTGTGAATTCAGACATACTTATTTTGTCACATACTGTTTTTCGCCTACTTTATAGTAGGGAAGTATGCGATTTCGTATGCAGCCATATACTCTTGTGCAGCTGGATTTTGAACCAATTAGATTTTAGTGTGGGCGGGGCCACCCAGTGTGGCTCAACAGACATAAAGCATTTGCAAATGTGATTGCTGGTTAGGGCAAGTATTTCTGTTACTTTTGTTATTTACTGGCAACCACCACCATATTCTCCGGACTATTCTGACTGGTCAGGTATTTTAATAATAACTGATTTGCCTTTCTTGTCGCTCCGTTGTATCTTTCTTCAAGCATAATAAAATAATTTGAGTTCATACATCAATATTTTATGCCTTTTTTATGTATTTGTAGTTGTGTTATAATAATATATAAAGCATGTTTTCTCGTACCTAAGCTGTCACCCACAGAAACTGATTTCTGCAATCTGGCTTCATTGTTAGACCTAGTGTTATAAGAAGTCCAAATGATGATGGTGGAGGAGCTCCATTGTGGAGTGAAAACAGCAGCGATGTCAGCAGCAGCCCTTTAATGAGACCTCTGTCTAAGGGCACAGCTGTCATATTCAGAGCCACTCTTCTCCCTGCTCTCTGACCCATTCGTTTGCAGGAACACTGGTAATGAGATTGATCCGGGTCGCTTAAAACAGGGAACAAGGGCACAAGCAGGCGTCATCGCAACTGAAAAAAAGCCAACCCCTGCTGATTCCAATTCCTCCCAGCGTCTTAAGAAAGGACACACATTTGCACATGCCACAGCATTCTGTCACCAGGGGACAGGAGAAATCTCAGGGAAATTGCATGAAGGTGTATACATTTAAACATGTTGCATAGCATTTAGCGGTGCCTCATTGTGGAGGTTCTGAAACCTCCACTTACAACATTAATTGTGCTTACACTATTTTTCAACATAAAAACTATAACATGATAAAAGTATAAAAAAAATAACAGGCTGTAATGATCATAAATAAAATAACATCTAATAATAATAATATATGCATATTATAAATGCAATAAATATTAATGATAATAAATATGTCCCAATTTACCTGAATTTACAGGATAGATAGATAGATAGATAGATAGATAGATAGATAGATAGATAGATAGATAGATAGATAGATAGATAGATAGATAGATAGATAGATAGAAAATGCTAAATAGTTTTAAGCCTTGTTGACCTTACAGGGAGGAGATTTCAAGACGTAAAGGGTAAAGGCGGAACCTCGTTGCTCAAATGACCTTAGAGGGCAGACATAATTGTGAATCGCTTCCAAATTAGGAAAAAGTGGGCGGGATTACCCTGCGCTCTGACCAATTAAAGCCCTGTCTTCCACCAGCGTGGGAGGAACAGACGCCTTGTGTGGTTTGAGTGGGCGTGGCCTGATGCGGCGGAGGCGGGGCTTTAGCCGGAAGTGTGTGTGGACTGGGTCTCCTTGTCATTTGGCTTCAGTAGATTGTGCCGTGGAGAGGAGAAGGACAGTAGTGACGGGAGCAGCAGTGCGCTGGTGAAAAAAAAAAGACAGAGAAACGCAAATTTAACAATGAAAAGGACGCATGAACGCATTGCAGTTCACCAGTAACTAAACTAGTCTTTTTATATTGAAGTCAATGACGTAGAATCGTCTAAGCAAGTGATTTAAAGGTTAGCAGCTGGCTAAAGCGAGACAGGGCTGTGTCATTGAGAAGGCAGAACACGTCAAGACGAGGAAGGGAGGAAAAATAGACACTCCTGTCGGATTAAAGATCCCCGCTTCATAGTATCAGATCACCATTTTATTCGAGCTTCTGCGTTAGTTTGCGTTGTGATAATATCTGGAACGAGTGTCTGTCCTCAGTCATCGCTCGGATCAGCCACTAAGGTGAAAAGTAAATTTATTTATTGATTTTTGTGAACGTATTTATGATAAATCCCTAATATTAGATGTGTATTGTACTTTTGTATGTGTTAAATCGTGCAGTATTGTAGCGCGAGAGCTGAAGACGTCATCATTTTTCAGCTCGAGCGGTCGTTCGTTGAAAAGGCGACACTGAGGACTTATTCTTTTCCTTTAGATGATGTTTAAATTATAACAACAGCGGTAGTTTATCGAGTAAGCTATCTTACTGTATTATTTCTGCGTCAGAAAAACACGATCGAGTCGGCCTTTCGTTTAATATGGAGCCTTTTAGCAGTTCCTGTTGAAGAAGCCGGTAGCCTGTTAGCTGCTAGCTGAAGAGACGTCACGAATCTATAATTAGAGCCCGAAAGACATTTATAACTTGTGTTATAGCCAATATGGTATGACAGCATAAACATATCATATCCTACATTTCCTGGCGATGTTGATCACATTTATCTGTCCTGTCAGTATTTGTGACGTCTGGTGGTATAGTGCCTCATAGGCTCTCACTAAAGGGTGTCCTCAGCGTTTCCAGTATGTCATGAATTATGTTGTGCAACTGCGTCATGGAGTATTTTAACCATGGATATGCGTTCTTTTTCAGGGCTTAGGAAGCAAGAATAACTGTGTCGGAGCCAGGTTGAACTGGAGAACATAAATGGGGGATTACGGGTTTGGAGTCTTAGTGCAGAACAACACTGGCAACAAGTCTGCTTTCCCAGTACGGATCCACCCTCACCTGCAACCGCCACACCACCACCAGAATGCGACCGCCAGCCCCGCCGCTTTCATAAACAGCACCCCGGCCGGAAATGGCAGCAGCAGCGCTTCGACCTGGCTGTTCCCGGCGGCCGGCGCTCACAGCAACATGCAAGATGAAATTCTGGGCTCCGAGAAGCCCAAAGCCCAGCAGCAGGAGCTGCAAGAGAACCAAGAGAAGCAGCAGCAGCAGCAGCAGCTCTCCCCCGGACACCAGGAGAGCGCCATCATCTCCGAGCTGGAAAAGGCTCGTGCCGAAGAGAGTAAAGTGGAGAGCGGGTCGTCCGATGGGACTAACGGCAAGGAGAAGCTGCGTTTGGAGTCTCCCGTGCTGACGCCCTTTGACTATCAGGAGCCCTCAGGATTGGGCACAGCTGCCCAGTCCAGCACCTCCTCCTCCCTGACCAGCTTCAACAACTGGTCGGCTGCTATCCCCGCCACACCTTCCACCATCATCAACGAGGACATCAGCTTCTTCAACCCGGCCGCCTCGGCCAACAGCGGCCCTCTGCTGTTCCAGAATTTCCCCCACCACGTCAGCCCAGGCTTCGGGGGCAACTTCTCCCCTCAGATCGGCCCCATCTCCCAGCACCACCCACCTCACCCCCACTTCCAGCACCCTCACAGCCAGCACCAGCAGCATCGCCGTTCTCCGGCCAGCCCCCATCCGCCGCCGTTCCCCCACCGCAGCGCCCCCTTCGGCCAGCTGCCGCATCTCTCCAACAACCTGAGCAAGCCTCCCTCACCCTGGGGCAGCTACCAGAGCCCCTCGCCCTCTCCTTCTTCCACTTCGTGGAGCCCAGGTGGGGGTTACGGCAGTTGGGGTGGCTCCCAGGGCCGCGAGTACCGCCGTGGCTTGAATGGCGGCATGACACCTCTCAACTCCATCTCACCGCTGAAGAAGACCTTCCCCAACAACCACATGCCCCAGCAGAAGTACTCCCGCGCCAGCCCCGGCTTCAACCCTAAGTCATGGATGGATGACAGCAGGAGCGAGAACATCTTCCCTTTCCAGGTGTGTAAATTATATTGGCACAATGATCTGCCTCAAAAACCAGTGGTTGACCAATGTTGGCCAGACCGATAGAGGCCTGTTCACACCAAGGACGATAACTATAAGATATAAAGTTTTAAAGGTGTAATTCACCTTTTAATAAAACTTGGTTATATATGCGGTAGAAAGATTTTATTTATTTTTTTTCTCTCGGTGCTACATGACTAGAGAAAAAGGGCTGTGGCCTTTTATAAAAAAAAAAAAAAAAAGGTAAGGAAACTTCAACACCCATAATGCACTGTGCTCAATCCAACTGTTTGTGAGTGAGGATAAAAAATGCATGAGTATGATATATGTAGTTCATGCAAAATTCCTGGAGCTGTGTAATAACTGGGGAAATCTTGGTTTAAGCAACAGGAAGAAAGACTACACATTGTTAATTTATATTAATTTCTGTGAAATTTCATGAGAAAACAGGCCTTGAGCAAAATCTGTGTGGGAAAATCTTTCGCCCTTGTGTGAAACTTAACATTTCTGCAAATTCCAGTTGGAATGACTGGATTTCGCACACTAAATTTTACAATTTCACAATTGTGAATGACCACACCTTTATGAGAACATGGAAATCCACACAACAACTGTAACGATATTGAGAAACGATGTATTTGGAATCACTTTAAGAGTGATATTTTTTTTTTCCAGCTAATGAACAAAAAAATAATTGACAGCCAATTAGAATACACCTGACTTTAAAGAGCTTGAACATTTAAAGCAGCAGATGACAGAACTGCAGTGCTTATAATAAAAAGAGCATTATCGATCGTGTCGGTGTGAATGCTAATGTTGTTATCATAGTCGTTATGTTTATAGTTATCATTCTTGGTGTGAATAGGCTTTAGGTGTTCCAAAATCTACTCAAAGCTATATCAAAGGCTATTTTTAAATCTTGATTAAAGAATATTAATAATATGGTTAATAAAATGGTGTGAATCAGAGTTGAATCTAATTTAAAGAAAATTTAAATCTTAGCAGTGTTAATCTTTTTTTCTGTCTTCAGTTTAATTACAGCTATATAACGCATATAGCTGCTCTTTATATAAAAGATGTTGTATGTCTCTGTGCAGTCCCATTGGTAGTCGCTCCAGTGTGTCACTGCTCATTTGCTTTTAAGCTCAACTCAATGCTCTCACGTCGTCAACGGTATCTTTTGGCTTTTGTCATCAGAAACCGGCAGTTTACATTTAAAATGAATGATTCCCTTTTGCTTTGATGCTGCAGTCGCTGTCATTGTGAACCCTGTAACATGTGGATCATTGTTTTGTACATTTGCACAGCTTTAATTTGCCTGTTTCTGCTCTCTCATGGCACATTGTGACAAATTCTGCTTCAGTTGGGCCCAAAGCAACATGTGCCAGAGGCTTGGATGACTAACTTTGCCCTGCCTGTTTTGTTTTCCAAACAGCTCTGTGGGATTTTAGGAGCTGACAGTTGCCTACCATGACGCTGTCTTGGATGGTTTGATGCTAATCTTACGAAGCGAATAATTGTAATGTAGACATTGTCGTTTTGACCCATTTGATAATTTACATAAGCCATTACATTAATCATAGTAGCACAGGTTTTAAAATGTCGGCCAACCTGTTTTATTTCTGGTAGTATATTTTTGGCCTTGTCATACTTAAATAGATTGAGATCTTTAGATCTGTTAAGGTGATATTCAATACATAAATATAAATTTCAGTTAATTTATGCTACAGTGGCAGTAGTACGACATAGTCGTAAGTGTTTATAAGCTGTACGAGAACCGTTCCTGTTTGTTTAGAGCGTGTATCTGTGTACATGTGATGGAGGGGTGGAGTGATGATGGTGAAAAGATGAAAAGAGCATAGAGTCCTAGATACTTTGGCAGTATATTAGTGTTTCTTTCTGGATTAAAAAAAAAAACAACAACAAAAAAAACAACTTACCAATAAGGTATGGGGCCATGCTATGTTTTGAATGTAATCACTGCAAAGGGTGTTGTTAAGCATACAGTGGAGTGCCTTTTCTTTTATAAAAAGGTAACAACATAATTAAATTATTAAGGACACAGTTTAGCAAATTATTTCCTTTTTTTTTTTTTTTTCAAAAACATTATTTTATCAAGCAAATTGAGTGCAATATAAAATAAAAATATACACCCTGTCAGAGGTCCTGTTCACCTCTCACATTTATATTTACATTTATTCATTTAGCAGGCGCTTTTATCCAAATCGACTTACAATTCTCTTCTTGTCACTCTGTGTTTAGACTTTCCTGTAAATTAAAGCCACATTTATTACTTAAAGGGATACTCCACCCCAAAATGAAAATTGTGTCATTAATCACTTACCCCCGTGTCGTTCCAAACCCATAAAAGCTTTGTTTGTCTTCGGAACACAATTTAAGATATTTTAGATGAAAACCGGGAGGCTTGTAACTGTCCCATTGACTGCCAAGTAAATTGCATTGTCAAGGAATAAAGGAATTATTGAATAAAGTCGTGATCCGTGTACTTTTGCGTCCATTCATTTTTTGTTTTTTAACCATGACGAAAAAAATGAAAATAGAATGATTATTGTATTTTTAAATGCTATGCTGAAAACCAAATTTGAAATTAGAACCGTACACACAAAATGCTGCCCGAAAAAGTAAAATATTGACTACTTTTCAGATTTTTAATGAATTTTTGCACTTTTAATAAACATTTGAAAAATGCACAAATTAATGTAGAAAAATGTCAATTTATTTCTTTGGCCAAATTTAGTAATGCTTCTCCCGCACGTTCAGTTGAGAACGAGAGCTGTCTTTGGAACAATGCAGAGACTTAATACAAATATGATTTTAAAATAGACATTGCAGAATCTTGGGAAATTTATTGTCATAAAATTATATATTGGGATATAATTTTGTCATAATTTTGTGTACGTTATAGGAGAGGACAATGCACGTTTGCTCCAAGCACGTGGGCTACAGTATCGTGTTAGAGCTCATCTGCATAGCCTAATGCAGCATTTAGGCGAATGTCACTTCCAAAACTCTGCAGCGTGCAGCTGTCACTGGTCCAATAGCATCATGACAAACAAAACTTATTCAAATTCTGAATGGATTAGCCAAGAAAGCGTGCAGTGTGCTCTGCGCTCCCTATAATAATTATAAAGCTGTCATTCATTTCAGTTTATCGTGATCTCACAAAAATCCGTTATAATCAATGAAGCTCTACACTGCACAATGAATTACACTTTGTGTATTATAATGAGAGACTCCCGAGCGTGCAGAACTGAACAAAATTGTGGCTTGGAGTTGATTCTAACTTAAAAGCTTGGCCACTCAGGAAATCAACAGAAAATGTCAGTGATTGGCTTTTGATCAGTGCTAAAAAACACTTTGAAAATAAAAACCTCCTGGGTTCAAAAACAAATACACACTGGAGCATTTGGAAAATACATTTCGCCAGTATCCTATTTCTAGCTTTAACCAAAGTCCCCCTTTTCTTTGCTTTAACTGACCTTCTCTTGCTTTCGTTTAGTTCCCTCTAGCACTCCCGTATAGAACTTGTCCAGGATACAGTTATTTGCAATGAAATATGTAATGAGTATTTTATAGGCTACATGTTTTTATTTTATTTTTTTTGCATGAAAAATTAAGATCATAAAAATATCGAAGCTAAAGGTTTTCATAAAGCAGTTATGGTAGCCACGTAAATAGCGCGAGAGGGCACTAGCGTCTATAGAGATGCTAAAAAAAAAGGTAGAAATTAAGTTTAGCGTTTATATACATAAAAAAAAACAAGCTTTATATAATTTTTATGATTTTTAATGAAATATGAATTTTGAATAATGAAAATCAGTTCGTGTCTGCTTATTCTGTTCATCGGTGTTTGAACCATTAAAGAAGAAACTGCATTTTCCGTATTTCATGTCTGGGTTAAAAAACGAAAAACAAATGGACGCAAAAGTACACGGACCAGTCGTTATTTTAATTTTCTTTGCATACAAAAAGTATTCTCGTTGCTTCATAACATTCAGATTTAACCACTAATGGCAGATGGACTATTTTGACGATGTTTTTCATACTTTTCTGGATCTTGACAGTGCAATTTACTTGGCAGTCAATGGGACAGTCACAAGCCTCCCGGTTTTCATATAAAGTATCTTAAATTGTGTTCCGAAGACAAACGAAGCTTTTATGGGTTTGGAACAACATGGGAGGTAAATGATTAATGACAAAATTTTCATTTTGGGGTGGAGTATCCCTTTAAAAAAAGATAAATTTGCTGTGCAAAAAAGTGCTATGGGTACTTCTGTCACTGTATAACAATACTATAATATGCTACCGTAAAAACTGTTAATTGTTTAATGACAGATTCCCTTCCCATATACGGTTAAAAAAAAAAAAAAAAAAAACTCAATCTAATAAGACATTTTAAATAATTTAACAGTAACAAGCTGTTAAATGTACAGATTTTTAAAATGAAATGAAGTAAAAATGAAGAGTCATCTTATAATAATCTTATAAAAATGATAATCTTATAATTTACAGTAAACAAATGTAAACTGGTATTCTCATAATTTCCTCTGTGTTATTTTGTTTAAACAAATGTTTCTCATTAGTTTTTTATCAACTATGTACATTTGGGTTTTGTTACATCTTATGTTCTTTAATTAATATTTAATGCACTATTTAAGTGTCGTGTGTTACCATGATGTTTTTTTTTTTGGATTTGTGTGAACCTTTTGTATATTAATATTAGGGCTGCAACAAACGATTATTTTGATAATCGATTAATCTAACAATTATTAGAACGATTAATCGACTAATCATCGATTATTCCACTGATTAATCAGTAGACTTTAATTGATTATTCAGCTTTTGCAATTAGTTAAAATATTGCGTTATACATATTCTAACAAATAAATAAAGGTAATCATTTCAGCTTTTGAAAATTATATGTGACCCTGGACCACAAAACCAGTCATAAGGGTCAATTTTTTTAAATTGCGATTTATACACCATCTGAAAGCTGAATAAATAATCTTTCCATTGATGTATTGTTTGTTAGGATAGGACAAGATTTGGCTGAGATACAACTATTTTAAAATCTGGAATCTGAGGGTGCAAAAAATCTAAATATTAAGAAAATTGCCTTTAAAATTGTCCAAATGAAGTTCTTAGCAATGCATATTACTAATCAAAAATTAAGTTTTGATGGAACATGGAACATGAACATGATCTTTACTTAATATCCTATGATTTTTGGCATAAAAGAAATATTTAAGATTTTTACCCATACAATGTATTGTTGGCTATTGTTACAAATATACCTGTGCTACTTAAGACTGGTTTTGTGCTCCAGTGTCACATATGTAATTAATTACAATTATTACACAATAAATTGGTAACACTTTAAAATATAGTTTCATTAGTTAACATTAGCTGACTACATTAGTTAACAACGTCTAATAATGAACAATACTTCTACAGCATTTATTAATCTTAATGTTAATTTCAGCATTTACTAATGCATTATTAAAATCACAAGTTGTGTTTGTTAACATTAGTTAATACACTGTGAATTAACATGAACTAACAATGAACGACTGTATTTTTATTAAATAACATTAACAAAGATTAATAGTGTAATAAATGTATTGTTCATTCATGTTAGGCAATACATTATAACACCTTACTGTAAAAGCGTTACCAATTAATTTCTATAAATAAATATATTTGGCACACAAAATGAAATGACAGACAGAGAAACTCTCTTAATCACCATTTAATTAGCTATATGAAAAAATAGCTGAATGACACATTCTGCCTAACATCTCCTTTTGTAAGTCGTATGGATAAGAAACAAAATAAAGGTAAGTGATGAGACGCTGTATTTTTTGGTTAAACTATTTTATTCACAATGTATAGTAAGATAATCTCTGCCTTAACCGCTCTAGCGCTGTGTCTCTCTTCTTCTCTTGAATTTCATCAAAATTAGTCTTGTGCTACAGCGCCACACTGGTCCAACTGCATTATTGCAGGCTCTTACATTAGGTCATATCAAGTCAAGTCAAGTCGAGCTTTATTGTCATTCTGCTACATGTGTGGACATATAGTGGAACGAAATGTCGTGTCTCGCAGGACCACGGTGCTACATACTAGTTAAACATAAGATAAACATACAACAATGCAAGTATAGGAAAAGCAATAGAGCTATACAACAGTTAACTATCTGACTATACATATACTAAAAATACTATAACTGCTATACCTAGTTGTCCACACATACACAAACTGAGACTGTACAAAAAACTTTACATAAATACTGTACATGAAATTGTGCAAAAGAGATATATGTACATGAAATTGTGCAGAAAAAATATATATTTTGTACATTATTGTGCAGATTTTGTGGGAGACAGTGCATAGTGCAAAAAGATTTTGTAGTGCAATGCTCAAGTAAACATGTATTATTTTGTAGTGCAATGTTCAAGTAGACATATATTTTCTTAAGAGTCTTTGTGGCAGGGAGTGTTTGTAGAAAGTGTCTAGTGTGCATATAGTGGGATGAGTGCGTTACTACAGGTGGTTTGTATAGCCCACTCACCTGTGTGTAGCACATTCAGGGGTTTGGTCCAGAATTGCACTTAGTAATATTGTCAACAGTTTTTAATGAGTTGGGGGGTGGGAGGGCTGAGGTGTTCATGGTTTCAGAGGGGGACAGGGGGATTGGAGTTAAGAGCTCTCACAGCCTGGGGAAAAAAGCTGTTGAGCAATCTGACAGAGCGAGCTCTGATGCTCCGGTACCTTCTACCTGATGGCAGGAGCTGGAAGAGGTTGTGAGAGGGGTGGGTGGGGTCCTTCACGATGCTGGTGGCCTTGTTGGAGCATCGTGAAAGGAAAATGTCCAGGATGGAGGGGAGAGGGGCACCAATGATCTTTGCGGCAGTGTTCACTGTCCTTTGTAGGGTCTTGCGGTCAGCAGCACTGCAGTTCCCATACCAGACAGTGATGCAGGTGGTCAGCACACTCTCAATGGTGCCCCTGTAAAAAGTGGTGAGGATGGGTGGAGGGAGACTTGCCCTTTTCAGCCGGCGGAGAAAGTGGAGGCGCTGTTGTCCCTTCTTGTTGAGTGACGTGACGTTGGTGGTCCAGGTGAGATCCTCTGTGATGTGCACTCCCAGGAATTTAGTGCTGCCGACTCTCTCCACGGTTGAGCCGTCGATGGTCAGCGGGGGGTGGTCAACAGAGTTTCTCCTAAAGTCCATCACAACCTCTTTCGTCTTACCCACATTGAGGGACAGGTTGTTAGCACCACACCATTCAGCCAGCTGTGCCACTTCCTCTCTGTAGTGCGTTTCATCGTTGTTGCTGATGAGGCCTACCACAGTTGTGTCATCAGCAAACTTGATGATGTGGTTGGAGCTGGACTTGGCAGTGCAGTCGTGGGTCAGCAGCGTGAAGAGCAGCGGGCTGAGCACACAGCCTTGTGGGGCACCTGTGTTCAGTGTGGTAGTGCTGGAGGTGTTGCGGCCGACACGGACTGACTGAGGTCTTGCAGTTAAAAAGTCCAGGATCCAATTACAGAGGGAGGTGTTAAGGCCCAGCAGGTTTAGTTTGTGGATGAGCTGTTGTGGGATTATTGTGTTGAATGCTGAGCTGAAGTCAATGAACAGCATTCTTACATAAGAGTCTTTCTGTTCCAGATGGGTAAGAGCTAGGTGGAGAGTGGTGGATATTGCATCGTCCGTGGAACGGTTTGGACGGTATGCAAACTGGAGTGGGTCCAGCGTGTTTGGAAGACTGGACTTGATGTGCTGCATGACTAACCTCTCAAAGCACTTCATCATGATTGGGGTCAGTGCTATGGGACGATAGTCATTCAGACAGGACACAGGTGACTTCTTTGGTACTGGAATTATGGAGGTGGATTTGAGACACGTGGGGACGACTGCCTGGCTCAGCGAGATGTTGAAGATGTCTGTTAGGACATCCGTCAGCTGTGCAGCACAGTCTTTCAGTACACGTCCAGGTATGTTGTCAGGGCCCGCAGCCTTTCGTGGGTTAATCCTGGATAGGGTCTTCCTTACGTCGACTGGAGAGAGACAGAGTACCTGGTCGTTTGGAGATGTGAGTAGTTTCTGTGCAGGTGTGTCGTTTTGTATCTCAAATCGTGAGTAGAAGTGGTTGAGTGCCTCTGGTAAAGATGTGTCATCATCACTGGCCTGTGGCAGGGGCTTGTAGTCAGTGATGGTCTGAATGGCTTGCCATAGGGTCCGAGTGTCTCTGCTGTCTGTGAAGTGATTGTTGATTTTTTTAGCATACTGATGTTTTGCCTTCTTGATGCCATGAGACAGATTGGTTCTTGCTGTTTTGAGGGCTGCTTTATCTCCTGATCTGAATGCTTCATCTCTGGTCTTTAGCAGCCCACGAACCTCTGCTGTCATCCATGGCTTCTGGTTGGCACGTGTGGTGATGGTTTTGGTGACTGTCACATCATCTATGCACTTTTTGATGTAAGCAGTCACAGTTTCGGTGTACTCCTGCAGGTCTGTGTGGTTGTTGTAGGTGGCCGCCTCTTTAAACATGTTCCAGTCTGTGTCCTGGAAGCAGTCCTGCAGTGCTGAGGTGGCATTGTCTGGCCATACTGTGATCTGCTTTTGAACCGGTTTGGTGAGTTTGAGAAGTGGTCTGTATGCTGGGATTAGCATAACAGAGATGTGGTCTGAGTACCCGAGGTGGGGGCGGGGTTCGGCTTTGTATGCGTTCTTAACTGTTGTGTAAACAAAGTCCAGATATGAGATCAAACGACTACTCGACAACAGAAATATTTGTCAACAATTTTTTTTATTGTCGACGTTGTCGATAATGTCGACTAATCGTTTCAGCCCTAATTAATATATACATCAACTTGTGGATACATGTGATGAACTCTAATTTATCATGTGTCTCTTTTACCATGTGTTTTGTTATGGTGGTTATCAGCATGTTATACATGTACAAAACAGAGTAGCAGAATTTAATATTAGCATTATACCAGTAAATGAAATATACAAGTTTTTTTTTTTTTTTTTACTTTAATTTTAAGTTCGGTCCCATGAAGCCTGAAATGTTGCTACTGTGTATTATACAGTACAGTACCACAGCTGCCAATTTTTACTGTGAATTTTACGGATCGTTTTTTTTGGTGAACAGGTGTTGCGTCATAGCTGTTACTGTATTTTGGATTTTACACCGGAACTCTACGTTTTTAACGGACACATCTCAACTCAGAAACTTAAGATAATCTTGCATTATGTGCGTTTAACTCGTAAACACAATCTTTCTGACATGACTTGAACAATGACCGTTGCCTCTCAAGGTTTTGTCACAATACAATTACATTGCTATTGTCCTTCTTCTTTCTTTTTTTTTTTTTTTTATATAGAATCAAATCTTTGTGCATACTTGCTGTAATTTAATTGCTAAAAATAGTCTGTTATAGCTTTAAATGTAGCGTTATAGTAAGCAGTGTGAATTCTGTGGGCCATCAGCCCTCATTTGTGTCAGTGGATCACCCTTTCAGCTTGATTCCAGGGAACAGGTGCTTCCCAGATCCTCTTATCAAGCCGTTTGGGCACAGAGGTCATCATCTGGTGTAGGAACTTGGGTCAGCCTGAAGTTTTGTGATCTAGATGTGTTCTGTTCTTTGTAAAACCAACAAACTAAAGGTATTTGATAGCGCTTGGAACCTGTGGCTTCCACCGCTGAGAACAGGCAGCTCTTATTCGCAGCTATTTGCTCCAGCTGGTTGAATACGTGATGTGATTCCCAGCACTGCATAATGTCGCTGGAAGTTTCCACAGGCTCTGTGTACTCTCAGCCAAGAATATCTGATGTTTGGTGTGAAAGCAAAGGCTGTCTCTGGAGGGGGGGCAGGACACACACATATACACACACACACACACACACACACACACACACACACACACACACATACACACACACACACACACACACACACACACATTGACAGACTTACACATGAGCAGGCGCTGCTGAGATGTGTAATTAAGCAGTTGCTCAGAGAGAAAATGAGAAATGGGACACGCAATTCATGATGGTGAAGATGATTCTCATGACAAGGTTAGATGATTGAAGACACTGTAAAGAAAACAGAAAAACAAATATGGCTGTTGGGAAGTGTCTTTTTTTTTTTACCCAATTGGGCTGTTAAATGCCCAGAGCTCAATTAGCGATCAAGCTGACGCGGAGACGCTTTAATGCTGTTTGTTTTATTTTCAAGGCCAGCTTTTGTTTGGCTATTGTCACGGGGCACAGGTGCCCACAGAAAATAGTCATCTGTTGCTCGGCTTTATCTTAAAAAACAGAGGGTTAGCCAAGGATGTGACTGCGCAGTTGCCTAATATGACACACTTTACATTTTTCATTATGCACCGCATGCAAATCATTCTCTCTCCTTTTTTCTTTCTCGTTTATGCCTTTCTAGACTCGTTGTGTAATATTATATGCACACTATTGTTACCGTAATGAGTATGGTGTGTTTTTAGTATGCTATGCTCTCCGTCAGCCAGGTCTTTTGCTTTGTAAATTTTTTTTTTTGTAAAAACTTTTGCCCGGTCCTGCAGATTTGCTTCATATAATATTAGGAAGATCAGGCCCTTTCTTTCGGAATATGCAACACAACTCCATGTTCAAGCTCTTGTTCTGTCCAGACTTGACTATTGCAATGCTCTCTTGGCAGGTCTTCCAGCCAATTCCATCAAACCTCTACAATTAATCCAAAATGCCGCTGCAAGAGTAATCTTTAATGAGCCGAAAAGAACGCACGTCACACCTCTGTTCATCAATTTGCACTGGCTACCAATAGCGGCTCGCATAATATTCAAGGCATTAATGTTTGCATACAAAACCACCTTTGGCTCTGCACCCCTTTACCTAAATTCAGTACTTCAGTCCTATGTGCCCTCTAGAAACTTGCGTTCTGCAAGTGAACGCCGCATTATTGTGCCATCCCAAAGAGGCACAAAATCACTTTCTCTGACTTTTTCATTAACTGTTCCCATCTGGTGGAATGACCTGCCCAACTCAATCCGAGCAGCTGAATCCTTAGCCATCTTCAAGAAACGTCTTAAAACCCATCTCTTCCATCTTTATTTGACCCTCTAACTCTAGCATTCTCTTTTCTAATTTTATTTAATCTATCTCCCTTCTTTTTATTTAAAAAACACACACACACACACACACACACACTTGACCCTCTATCAATTGCATATTTATTCTCTAACTGCTAGCTTTTCTTAAACTAAAACACTAGCCTTCTTTTCTATATTCTATCTACTTGTTTAAAAAAAAAAAAAAAACCCTTGCTACGTGTACTGTGTTAGGCTAACCCGAGACTTGTCATAGCGCTTGCATGTTGTTGCTCTTTTGTTGGTTTTGATTGCTTCTATTGTCCTCATTTGTAAGTCGCTTTGGATAAAAGCGTCTGCTAAATGACTAAATGTAAATGTAAATTCTAGCCATCATCTTAACCCTCTATAATCTTCTTTAAAGTCTCCTGTGATTGCGTGAGCTTCAGGCTGCCTCAGCACAGACATTCACCCCACAGTGCATTAAACTATCTCTATTCTTGGGAATCTTTGTGGTTTGATGCAAAGAAAAATGGTTTTTGGTGATAGACTCCAGAATATGAAAATTCTGTTATCATTTAGAGGCCGTTCACGCAGAACGTGCTTTTGCATTTCACTGCATTGCTTTTCCTTTGTTTTTCTATGTAAACTTGCGTAACATGCCTTTGACCATTGGGTTCAAATTTGGCATCTTTTGCAGAAGAGATGATTTTTGCAGTATGTTCAAGTTGCACTTTTCCATGCAATAAAAGTAAATAGGGATGGACACTATAAATCTTAAAACTGTAACAGAAAATCGATAAATTAATATTGTGCTATATTCCATGGTCACTGTATGTGACCAGCATGACATTTATTTTTTTGCAGTCATATGGGTTTGAAACAACACAAAGCTGAGAAAATGACCACATTGTCATAAATGAGACTTATCCTTTGTAATGGACATTTTTAAATATGGGAACACTTTAGTATAGGGACCAATTCTCACTATTAACTAATTGCTTATTAGCATGCCTATAAATAACATATTGACTGTTTATTAGGACTTATAAAGCACATATTCTGCGTGACCATATTCTACTTCCCTAATCCTACCCAATACCTAAACTTAACAACTACCTTACTAACTATTAATAAGCAGACAATTAGGAGTTTGAGCCAAAAGTTGTAGTTAATGGTTTGTTAATAGTGAGAATTCAACCTTAAAATAAAGTGTGACCTTAAATGTAAGCATATATTGGCAAATTTGATCAGTCAGGTAGTAATGCATACATTTGTGTTGAAATAGGTTATATGACATACAGTGGTGTGAAAAATTGTTTGCCCCCTTCCCGATTTTTTATTTTTTTGCATGTTTGTCACACTTTGTTTCAGATCATCAAACAAATTTAAATATTAATCAAATATAACACAAGTAAACACAACATGCAGTTTTTAAATGAAGGTTTTTTTATGAAGGGAAAACAAAATCCAAACCCACATGGCCTTGTGTGAAAAAGTGTTTGCTCCCCCATGAAACATGAAAGCTACACATCACGTTGAGATCCAAATAAATTCAGGAACAAATGAGAAAGAAAGTAATTGAGATCTATCAGTCTGGAAAAGGTTATAAAGCCATTTCTAAAGCTTTGGGACTCCAACGAACCACAGTGAGAGCCATTATCCACAAATGGCGAAAACATGGAACAGTGAACCGGCCGACCAAAATTACCCCAAGAGTGCAGCGACGACTCATCCAAGAGGTCACAAAAGACCCCAGAACAACATCCAAAGAACTGCAGGCCTCACTTGCCTCAGTTAAGGTCAGTGTTCATGACTCCATCATAAGAAAGAGACTGGGCAAAAATGGCCTGCATGGCAGAGTTCCAAGACGAAAACCGCTGCTGAGCAAAAAGAACATAAAGGCTTGTCTCAGTTTTTCCAGAAAACATCTTGATGATCCCCAAGACTTTTGGGAAAATACTCTGTGGACTGACGAGACAAAAGTTTAACTTTTTGGAAGGTGTGTGTCCCATTACATCTGGCGTAAATGTAACACAGCATTTCAGAAAAAGAACATCATACCAACAGTAAAATATGGTGGTGGTAGTGTGATGGTCTGGGGCTGTTTTGCTGCTTCAGGACCTGGAAGACTTGCTGTGATAAATGGAACCATGAATTCTGCTGTCTACCAAAAAATCCTGAAGGACAATGTCCGGCCATCTGTTTGTGACCTCAAGCTGAAGAGAACTTGGGTTCTGCAGCAGGACAATGATCCAAAACACACCAGCAAGTCCACCTCTGAATGGCTGAAGAAAAGCAAAATGAAGACTTTGGAGTGGCCTAGTCAAAGTCCTGACCTGAATCCTATTGAGATGCTGTGGCATGACCTTGAAAAGGCGGTTCATGCTCTCAAACCCTCAAATGTGGCTGAATTACAACAATTCTGCAAAGATGAGTGGGCCAAAATTCCTCCACAGCGCTGTAACAGACTCCTTGCAAGTTATCGCAAATGCTTGATTGCACTTGTTGCTGCTAAGGGTGGCCCAACCAGTTATTAGGTTTAGGGGACAAACACTTTTTCACACAGGGCTATGTGGGTTTGGATTTTGTTTTCCCTTCATAATAAAAAACTTCATTTAAAAACTGCATGTTGTGTTTACTTGTGTTATTTTTGATTGATATTTAAATTTGTTTGATGATCTGAAACATTAACGTGTGACAAACATGCAAAAAAATAAAAAATCAGGAAGGGGGCAAACAATTTTTCACATCACTGTATATTAAAACCAATTTTTCGGTACAAATAATTAGGCTTGTTTTAAGGCCTTTGTTTTTTAGATTGCTGTCTGTATTGGTTTGTATTAACCTACAATTTTTGAGATCTGAGGTTGTATTTTTTTTTTTCCTTTTGTAATGGCACAGTGCCGTAATAATAGTGATGCAAAAAGAAATTCACTCTAGCTGCCGTCTGTCCATTTGCTTATTGCATTTTATTGTGGACTCAGTTTCAAATAGATGCGCTTAGCTCAGGTATCTTGATTCAGTGCTGTCTGGAGATAAATAGACCCTTCATTGTCCTTCAGTTGGAAACCATGTACCATTTCAAAGTTATTTTGTCATACTGATAGTTCTCCAATGAGAAAAGGTCTGCGATAGAGGCATGACCATGACGGTCATGGTTATTTTATGCCATCTATCTGACCGAGAGCTCTTTCTGCACTTTAATTACTTTATCAGCAGAGTCAGTTGCGCTCCCCTGTGGAAAGTTTCCATACCCCCTGCCTCCCCAACCGTGTGGAAAGGCCGGATTAATAGGCTTTAGAGTGATTTGATGTGGAAGGCTTTGAAATACCTTGTGCTGCGACAAAAAACACAATGTCAAGCCTCTGCCTCCCATTCTCCCCCCGTTCCCCTTTTCATTAGTTTAGCCATGACATTTCAGATTAATGTCTTTCCTGAAACACCCGTAACATGCCACACTTAATCACTCACATCAGGGTGTTCCATCAAGGTCCCTTTCTGAAAAGCTCACAGCAGACATTTTCCATATCGCTTGAACTATGATGACCTGAAAACATGCCCCTGGTGGGTAAAGGCCTTTGAGTCAGCAAGCCCTGCACGCAGTCTAATTATAGTTAAACCCGAAATAGCTCTCGCGTTAAGGAGCAGGAAATGCTTATCACCTTTTTAATAAGACGTGGCATATAGAATGCAGCTTGTTCGGTTTTTGTCAATGATGGCTTCGGTTCCTTTTGGAGTTGGTCCTTCATCAAAGGGCTCTCAGCGGAGTGTACTGTGCAGTAATTCTGAAGATGGCCTTTGGCCCGCTCTCGTGTTCTGAATCAGCGAGCCAGCCCTGTTCTGTGGCATAAGTGCCCTGCGTGAGCACACGTCCTCTCTAAGCTGAGGGGGATGAGTGGTGCTCTGAAGATCCCAGCAGATGCCAGATCGTGACCGAGCATGAGCAGATTGTACCGTTAATCATGGCACCATCCAGTTCAGATGGAAGCTGCATTATGTTGGAGCTCAGGTACACCACTTTAGTTATTTATATAAATAGCCAGATGGACCCAGCTGCATCGTGTATGTAGCAGTGAGCAAGTTACAACTGTGTGGGTGTTATTCCTTGGGAGGCCTTTTGTTTAAAATGTCCAGAAAGGACATATTTCCAGAAAGGAAATATTTGGTGTTAATGCCAATAATGGTAGTTTTGAAAAAAGAGTTAAGATTAACACAATTCTGGCATGAAATGTATACAGATTCAATGCATAGCACATTGTCAGCGGTGTTACAAGGGCTGTGGTACTGGACGTGGATTGTTTTTCTATGTAAACATGTACTAGATGAATGTTTTTGCTCTAACAGCATTCTGAAAACTCCAGATAAAAAAAAAAAAAAGTGTTTAGACCGTGATGTTTTTCCAATCCAATACCCTGCGTCTCACATTCTGTGTGAACACTTCTCATTTAAAGTGATATTCACCCAAAAAAATTATATTTGTTATCATTTACTTGCACTTAAGTTATTCAAAACCTGTATGACACAAATGTTTTTTTTAAAAAAAAAAAAGTTTTTTGACCTCCATTGATTTTGAGTAAAGGACAAAGTCTGTTCTTCAAAAGAACATTTCTGAAAACGTTCTTCAAGTTATCTTTTGAGTTTCACAGAAGAAAGTAGGCTAAGTCACACAGATTTAGAACTACACAAGGAAGAGGATCTTCATTTTGTAGTCAGCTCTCCCTGTGTTGGTGGAGACATTTGAAGGTAACTCTATCGCCCGCGTAAGTGCTGAGGTTTGTTACCGTCATGGTAACACAAGAGCGCACATCAAGTATGCACAATAAGATTGCACTCTTGTAATGCTTTGGCCAAGAATTTGTGTGTGTGTGTTGACGTACTTGCATAGAATGTCTTTCTGACTTTCAAAAAAGAGGAAGACCTAGATTCTGTTATTGTTTGCTTTTGGTGGACAATGAAGAGTCTTGAGCCTGAGATGTGTGTTTAATGCAAGTCTCAGTTTTGAGATCAGATGACCTCTGCTCCAGTTCAAACACACAATTGTGCTGAATCATGAAGTAAAGGAGAATATCCTAATCCGTTTAAGTTATGAATGCTCTGTTCATCCAACAGTTATTGTTTTCAGTCTGTAATAGATTTTGTTTTGTATTTTTTTCCAAATAATACACTAATAGATTATCTGGTACTGCGTGACATTAGTATTGCCAAAGCCATGAATTTAGTTTGCAGGGATCACACACACTTAAAGTCCCTTTGGCTAATGGCAAATGCATATATGCAAACTGTTTAATTATTTGTATCTGGGTAAAAATATTGTTCAAGCTGTGTTTTTCAGGTTCTGTATGAGCCATTTGTCAGGCAAATGTTAAATTCAGGCTTTATCTCTTTGTTAAATATGGGTTTTCAACCTTTTTTAAAGAGTCTTGCACATGGTTTATTTGTTGGTCATTGGTACCTCTGGGTTTGTATTGCTAGGTTACATCATTATCAAGTTAAATCTGCATTGCAAGTGTAAGCCATTGTGCTTTCTCTTGTCAGTGTTTCAACCTTTGTGTTTATAAATCATGTCAAACATTAGACTTGTCACATTAGATATTAGCCTCATGATCCAAAGGTCAAGTAAGTAGCGAGCACCAAACTGGATTTATATTTTGGTCTAGAGCCTCTGTTGAACCTTTCATTTGTGACTTCCTTTCAACAGGATATAGTTTTTGAGAGAAACAAAAGCACAACAGCTTGAACTCTTTTGTAGATGAAAGGGATACTCCCGCAGAGCTGAGGGATTTGAGAAATGCCATCATAGTTGTTTTTTTCTTGATACCCATCCTCCTTTTCTCCCCTCACAGGATCGTCCCCGTTCATTCGATGGCTTCAACATGCATTCTCTGGAGAACTCTTTGATTGACATCATGAGGGCTGAGCAAGACACTCTGAAAGGTAAGATAAGAGTCCACGAAAGGAGATTGTTTGTCATAGTACCATATTGATGGCCAAAAACCTTTGTCCCGTCAGCAGTTAGATTCATGCGGCCACTCACGTGGTTTAAGTTGCATTGCTCTCTCTGTAATCAAATGAAAGCTGTAGCAGGCTTGTACTCCAGTAAGGGGTCATTCACACAGAACATGCTTTTTCATTCTACTGCACTGCTTTTCAATTGGTGTTTTATGTAAACGTGCTAAACGAACGCTTTTGACTGTTGCATTTGCGCCTGGTTTCTTTTGCAGAATCGTATGTGAGACATTCTGAAAATGTAGTGCTCAAGTTATAGTTAAACTTAAAAAAAGTAAAGACTAGAGACCCTTTTTTAATTTCACTGCCCTGGATTTCACATTTTTGAATGCAGTAACATGTTCTGTGGAAATGGCTCTTAATAATACCTTCATGAGTTTGTTGATTTGATGGAGCTCCTGTTCTGTGACCGGTGTCCCATTTTCTTGAAAGTTGGTTGGTTATTGCATCACTTTTATATTCCTCTTTTGAGGCAGCTGACAACTGATTGCAAGGCACGGTCCTGTAGCCCTCACCTTTGATAGCAGTTGTAAATGCATACAAATGACAAATAATGAGCCCATGACGTTATTCCAAGCGTTTATTAGAGCATGTTCTGGAGCAGACAGTAGATCTAATCTTTTTTATGGGCACTGCTGCTGGCTACGGCCGCCTGTTATTTCCCAATTGAGCAGAACAGAATTATATCGAAAAAAAGTGAACGGACATTAAAACATTTTCTTTTTGTCTTTTTACTTTGCACTCTCCAGTGGCATTTTACACCCTTTGTTTTCTTGTATACTTTTGTAGATTTCTTTAACATCAGATGGTGTTAATTTTTTGGTGTGAGAGTGAGCAGCTGTAAAAAGCTGCCCATTAGCGCTGAACCATTGCACACCCACGTACACACACACACGGACGCAAACAGAGCAAGAAGAGAGATAAAGCTCTGTGTTGACCTACAAATAGCTGTGTCTGTGCAGCAGAGTTTAACCAGAGCTCCTTCCACAGCACTAACTGATGCTACACTAGTCTTTACAAACACATCAGCCTGGTTTTGTGAGATTTTTGACTTTCATTATGCGAGCTTTCTTGAATTTGTAATCTGTGGCTCAGATCAATACATGTTTCAGGAAAATTTTCCATTTTGTTAATTCTTTTATAAATGGTAGTAGGGGTGGGCGCTATACCGGTATTAACATGACTACCGGTATTATTTTGTGCCATGATGTGGATTTTGCTATACCGTGGATACCGTTACATATTCATGGATTTCATTGGATGGACAGACAAAGATTTTTTTCCCGCGGTCGTTACTGCGTCATCAGAGAGAGAGAGATGCCCTGCTTGATAGGACATAAATCAGGTAGCTTTTGCTCCAAACACACGATCGGCTTTTCGGAACTGCACACAAACTGGATTACAATCATTTCCCAAAATGTAATTTGTGTGGTAATATTACTAAGTCTGTAAACGCCATTAACACAGGACAGAGATGCAGAACACGGACACAAAGAGAGAAAATATTGTAGCAGGCAGCGCAAGATCACTGTTCACAATGCTCGAAATATAGGAAGAAAAATACAAATAATGAATAGGGGGCAGGGGGTTAATATGAATGAGTATCTGAAGGGAACTCTCTTCAGAAAACTTTAGATGGCATTTTCTTTTTCTCTTACCTCCATGTTCATAAACGCAGAGCAGCTTTATTTACAGCGGTAACCAAAGGAACGCTAAATTCAGGCCTTCTGTTGTCAGAGAGTGAATTTGCATGTTCTTTCAGTCCATTTGCTGTTTTTCTTTTGTGCAGGTGTCTTATATAGCATAATTTCACGCATCTAAAGTCAGACCATTCTATTTTTGCCTTAGATCTTGAAATCATGTTTTTTTTCTTCTAGTTATATAAGGTTAAAATATATATTTTGCCTGTAATTTAACTAAGGTCTACTAAAATGCGATTCCAATTTTTTCCCCTCATATCGCGATATAATATCGATATCGTCTGGACAGTGGAAAATACCGTGATATGAATTTTACCTCATATCGCCCACCCCTAAATGGTAGTAAGAACACCTGCAATAAGGTAATCACTGCCACAGCCAACATGCAATCAAAATTGACCCTGTTTTCTTTTTTAATTAACATTCCTGGTCTTATTCTCAATGATTAATTAGTGCATGGTATTAGGGCTGTCGCGATAACCGCAGTATCGCAGTACCGCGCTATTGACGAGCATAACCACAGAGGAATGCAACAACCGTGATATTTGTGTGTTTTCTATTTTTCGTAAGGTTACGCCCTTCTCGTTTTACACTTTGTGCATGTGTACTGAATATTAAATAAGTTAGTAATGATAACATAATGTGTACCATGCTGATTTGTACAAAAGCTCAGTAGATTTGCACTTAACAAGCCTCACAGACAGCGAATGAGAGAGAGATCGACTGATCGCGTGCGATTACCTGCGTCTGTCCTTCAGGCTGAGTCTTGTATATTTGTGAAAACAGGTTATCATGTCCAAGGAAAGCAACATCTCTGTCTGAGCATCGACGCTCTGCTGGTCAGCTGAGCCTTTAAAAGTGGCACTCAAAGTTAAAATGATTTCAACAGCGTGTTTCATTACATCTCTCTTTGACTGAATCAGCGCTTTTGAACGTGTAGTTGAATGAACGTTTTAAAGACTCACGCAAAGACAGTCCCTTGACGCCACCTTGTGGTGTAACAATGAAACTGCACTGACTGACAGCCCGTCTAGAACATGCAGGTGAAATATCAACAGAAAAAGTCTCTTGTCCAGTCAGATTCGAGGATCAGCACTAACTGTTATATAACAGTAGCATAACAATTTTATTGTCAGGTTTATGTTTTGATATGTGGACTGTTATTTTGTCATTCTCTTCTGTTTACTTCACTTCCTGTTTCAACGTGATTTAGTTTCGGTTTCTGAATTCCTTACATCATAACACATACACACACAGATATTATTTATATATATATATATATATATATATGTATATGTATATATATATATATATATATATATATATATATATATATATATATATATATATATATATATATATATATATATATATATATATATGTGTGTATATATTTATGGTGCTAATACCACAATACTTTTGAGCCACTCAGAATTACCACAAGGGAAATTCCTTCACCGCGACAGCTCTACATGGTATTCTGTAAATAAAAAAATAAAAAATTTAAATATTTAAAATGTTTTTTTTTTAGTATACGTTTGTTTATTTTTAAATGCACATTGTCATATGAACAGGAAGTCAGTACTGATTTAAGTTTCACAAACCTTGAAACCATAAATTTTGAGCACTGAAAGTTCAGTAGGTGGGTCAGATGGTGATTCAGTAACTACTTTGATGGGTTCAGTGAGTTCATTCATTGAACAATTTGTCATACTGATTTAAACCAGAAACTTGTGCGTTTGTGGTGCTTTTGAATGATTCGCATAAAACCGGCTCATAAAAGTCATTTTTGTGTATCGGATTTTACTGTTCTCGCTGTATGTTTGTTTTTGCATAAAGCCTGCAAGGATAACTTGCTTCACTTCTTCTTTCTTGCTGTTCTTATACGTATATTTTCTTTTGTCTCATCACATTTATTTCAGGCTGTAAGCTCACAACTTGCATAAAATATAATTTTGTTTGCCATAGCTCTGCAGATTCATGCACTTCATCTTTACTTTAAACAGAAGCATTTGATGCCACATTCTACACTTTCATGTTTTAGATTTCCACACATTTGGACCGTGATTAATGCAACCCCAAAATGGTTGGATGGTTTCTTGAATCGAAGCTGCTCACCCCCATATACATTGCCGTCATTTAATAACCAAATTAGAACAACCCTCAGGGTCAACTTCTCTCTAGCAGAGCATCATTTCACCACCAAAACCAGAAGGGCGACCCTGCAGACACCACCTCAGTGTGGCAGAGATGACCAAACAAGAGACGGGGAAGAGAAGTATTCCAGTGTACAAGTTGCTTTGAATAGCTTCCAGCATTGTCCTTTGCCTGTAAAAGAGCTCTCTGTTCTCGCTAAAGCAACAAAATGGTGTGCTGGCCCTGGCCACCAGACTGCTCTCAGAATGAACAGTAAAAGGAGGGGGCTGCCAGAGCCATGTTAACACTGCTTAGAGAAACAATCCATACCAGCCGTGCTGGTTGTACTTGATGTTTCCTCTCATTCTTCTACTAGATGCAGATGAGGCTAAGTTGAGCATGAGAATGAAAGTGATCTGTATCCAGGAAAGTATTGTGATTCACCCGGAATACATTCTGATGTGTAGTGAGTGGTCATCCAAAAAGAGGCACTTTGGAAGATTGTTTAACACCCAAAACCCTATAATACTATAAAAACAATTTCTGATGACAATTTCTGATGACAGTTTGGCCATGTCCATGAACAAATGACTCTTGTGAACCAGTCAATTTCAAACAAACTTAAACCTGCTCGAGAGTTAGTTACTTGAATCAGACTCCCTCCATCAGTGAGTTGTTACAGAGTTCACAACTGACTCCCTTACTGAACCACATGGCATTTTCAGAATGATCTGGCAACTGTGATGTGGACTGTAGATTCATGAGACGTACATCAGTCTATTTACTGACTGGTTGTCTGCGTATGTGACAGTTGTTGAGACATGCAAAATTTTGTTTGAGTGATATATTTGACTTTTTTGCCTTCTTTATTGAGTGATTTAGCTGTAATTTGTCAACTAGAAAACTGAACCTATAGCGTACAGTGGTGTGAAAAATTGTTGGCCCCCTTCCTGATTTGTTATTTTTTTGCATGTTTGTCACACTTTAATGTTTCAGATCATCAAACAAATTTAAATATTAATCAAATATAACACAAGTAAACACAACATGCAGTTTGTAAATGAAGGTTTTTTTTAAGAAAAAACGGGTAGATCGGGTAGCTTTTCGTAGCCTGACAGAATGGATAAAGGCTGGTGAAATCCACGTAACTTATTTTCTCACCGTCTGTCGTTTTACGGTACAGAGAATAAGCGTTGGTCCTCCCCCCAAAAAGCGAGTCTCTCGGATTCAGTCTCTCGGGAGCTGAATAAGTTCTCATAAATTCTTTCACCGCAGGGTCGGTCTGTTTCATTTTGTTCCACTCACATTCCCATATAAATTCTATTTTCAACCCGAAGGCATTTTGTAGAATTTCCACTTTGTTGTCAAACTGTCTTCTGAGTTTGGCGTAGGGTAGGCACGACAGGGGGTGAGTATCGTCTGGATCAAAACGACAACAATGTCCATGGTGGATGCAGGCCGAATATTCTAACCCGTACCTTACCCCGTTCTGTTCGTAGTAACAGTCTAAAAAGTAGCGACCTATTTGCATTTCACTGTGGTTTAGCGCGTGGTGAATGTCAATGTTTCGGGTCTTTTTCACGTATTCCAGCCATTCGATAGAACCGTTTGAGTAAGCCTTATTCTGACGGACGTATGCGTTATTATACGTCAGAGCCAGAGTGTCTCTGGCGAGATAATGGGCTTTGAAGACCCCCATACAACAGCTAGGGAGCATTGTAAAGTTGAACGGATCGAGTTCAGTACACTCTATGAACTCCTTCCTGTATTTCATGCAAGCCTCGCGTAATAAGACAACGTCGTTCACGCCGTACTCACGCAGTTCGTCCTTGAAGCAGAAGACTTTACCGGACATACCCACATAATTTACCCACATAATTCTCATTTTCACACCTGTTGAAATGATGGGGAAAGTAGCCTTTTTCCGTCGTTGTCAAGTGTAACGCCACCGGCATCTTGGACAGAGCCATCGGTATGAAGGAATAACTATCGATGTAAAGCTGGTCGAAGGCATCATCGTACATGAAGATTATTTTACATCCTTGCGTGATGATGTCGACCATAACGCCCGCTTTGCAAAAATACTCCAAAATTAGGTAGGAGTCGAATCTGGACGCGTAATGGGCTATGAAGCAGTATCCTTCATATTGAGGACACCTGACCCGTGTGATTAGGCGCTCTATACAGTCGGTACCTTCCGCCACAAATTTTTTGCCTTGAAAGGTGATCGCGCAGACGAAATTAGCGACGTGCTTACCGTTTTCATATCGCTTTTCAAAGTCGTAATAGATATATTTTTCACTGGGGGTCCTGGCGGGTTTGGGCTGTATGAAACATTGATGTTTCCCTTGGACCGGTAATTCCTCGTGGCAATGAGCACAATGATCAGTAGCGCATTGATGCGGTTTGGTGCGTCCTGTAATTTCGTACCGTCTGTTACATAGCTCACAATACTTTATAACATCGCACGGTATTTTTTCATGGCCTGGGGGTATCTTCTTATGCATGTCGTAGCAGTACCTCAATTTGCAATAGCGTAGACAATCGGTACAGTGAATGATCCTTTTTGGGTGTTTGTAGCAATCAGGGTCAAAACAGACGTTGCAGACATATTCGGATTCAATTTTGAATCCTCTTACATTACATTACATTCTCACTGTGGTTCGCTGGAGTATGGTGGTGGTAGTGTGATGGTCTGGGGCTGTTTTGCTGCTTCAGGACCTGGAAGACTTGCTGTGATAAATGGAACCATGAATTCTGCTGTCTACCAAAAAATCCTGAAGGACAATGTCCGGCCATCTGTTTGTGACCTCAAGCTGAAGCGAACTTGGGTTCTGCAGCAGGACAATGATCCAAAACACACCAGCAAGTCCACCTCTGAATGGCTGAAGAAAAACAAAATGAAGACTTTGGAGTGGCCTAGTCAAAGACCTGACCTGAATCCTATTGAGATGCTGTGGCATGACCTTAAAAAGGCGGTTCATGCTCGAAAACCCTCCAATGTGGCTGAATTACAACAATTCTGCAAAGATGAGTGGGCCAAAATTCCTCCACAGCGCTGTAACAGACTCATTGCTAGTTATCACAAAGGCTTGATTTCAGTTGTTGCTGCTAAGGGTGGCCCAACCAGTTATTAGGTTTAGGGGGCAAACACTTTTTCACACAGGGCCATGTGGGTTTGGATTTTGTTTTCCCTTCATAATAAAAAACTTCATTTAAAAACTGCATGTTGTGTTTACTTGTTATCTTTGATTAATATTTAAATTTGTTTGATGATCTGAAACATTAAAGTGTGACAAACATGCAAAAAAATAAAAATTCAGGAGGGGGGCCAGCAATTTTTCATACCACTGTACATTCAAGTGGCTGCATAATCTTTGAAAATGGAGACCTGTTACTCTACTGTGTATTAACACAAACCATGTGTGGATACAAATGTGTTGTATGTCGTATTAACCATCCAGCTGATTTATACTCTCCTCTTTCAAAGGTCGCCTCGGATTCACCCATACTGGAGGAGACAGCCCCTTGCCCATAAATGGTACGCACATGCATTTTATTGGTTTAATGTGCTAATGGCTCAAGTAGAAGGGTGGCTGGATGGGCCCAAGCTGTGTGTTGAAACAGTCAGTAAGATGAACTTTGGGGCCATTTGTCTCACTGGTTCCTTTTAGCTGTAACATTCTTGCAAATGTTTATAAAATTATAAAAAATAAGATAAATATAGGATGTAGTTAAATGTAGTTCATGTATAGATGTATATCTTAATAAAGGTGTGCATAATCTTGTACTGTTGTGCAAAAGAAAAAGAAAAAAAAGCATGTTTTTAGGATGGAATGAACATGGTTCATGAGGTTGTATGTACAAAACCCACAGCTTCTGAGTCAAAGGGTGATGAAATATTTTTAGCCCGGATACCTATCTTGAGTTTTTTTGTAATACGAGATGAAATTTTAGCTGCATAGGCATGGATCGTTTAATGCACAAAGTAAAATGATAAAATGTAAATAAAAAGAGTCAAGATAATGCTTTTTGAAACTTAATGAAATTAAAGGATTGAATATTGTTTAAATATTATCTTCTTTTTCCATGCACCAATACAACATATTCATATTATTATTAATAAACAGCAGTATTTATCTTCAATATATCTTTACAAAAACATAAAATGCCACACTGAGATTTGATTAATTGAAACGGTTTCACTTGAACCAAATTTAGCAGCATTGTTTTCTACTGAAATTTAAATCAGAAACTCACTTTTTATTGTTATAGCAGTGAAAAATAGTGTGAGGTATCATGTTTCCGGTGAGTAGACATTTGATAATTGGCGAGGGTTGTTAATGAATGTGCTCAGAATTAAGATGCGTTTGGACAGGTAGGTTGAATCACACAAGAGTGTCCTTAAAAATACATTCCACCAATCTTCTCTGAGTCACTGAGCCAAGAAAATCTAGACAGTTTAGTTGCACAGTTTAGTTTGAGTCTTGTTAACAGTGTTTAAGCACTTGGCCAACAAACCCAGGTGATTGATGTGTTAACTGTACCTTTTGAAAGATTTTGATTATAATCATACAGCTCTGACATGGCTCATACTTTTCAACACGTTTTTTTAAAGTGTAAAATTACTTTAGTCAGAGAATTCAAATTTTCATTGGGGATGTGTTACTTTACTTGTGATCGTCTTATTTTACATGCAGCAAGGAATTATGGGAGGCGACGAGGTAAAGACAACTTTTAACAAATCAAAATGAGAAAAATGAAAAATATCATAATTATGGGTGCAATAATCCAGCATTTGCATGATACATTTTGGGGCATTGTTAATTGTATGCATGTACACGACACGTGCAGCCTTCATTTCCATTTGTGTATCGATTGTGTGCCTCTTTCCTGATGTACTGCAGAGAATTTTTTTTTTTTTTTGGCGAAGAGTAAATTTGATTGGGGCTTTTCTGTGGTCAGAGCAAACCATACACAGACACACATGCACACACACATCCAGGCCACAGTTGTGACTAACTCCCTTACATAAAGTCTTGTAAAGCAGCTCAGGCCTGTGTTCTGTCACGTCAGGAGGAAATTTGCTGGAGTGGCTTGAGCCAGAGGACTAATACTACATCCTCCAGCCCTCGCCCTATGTTATTACTGCAGCTTTAGTGCAGAGCTACATGACCATGTGCTTGACGTTAACACTTACATTAAGAGATATTTTGACAAAATATTCACTTATATAACCTAATTGTAGAAAGGAGCTTTATAGGCACTAATGCAAAGCAGAGTGCTTAAAACCCCATTAAAATCTGCAACACACAGCTTATTGCTTAAGTATAAATTTGGCCAACGAACATCCTATTCTACGTTCACACAGATATTTTAAAGATGATAGTTTTTAGTGTAGGAATCTAGATGTTCAAAATTAACTTATATAAATTTAGTCTGAAATTTTAATCTAATGTAATATTTTCTGTTTAACAACAAGGAGTTACGGAGTAAATATAAACTACTGCTCAAAAATTTGGGGTCAGTAAGATTTTTTTTTTTTTAATAAGAGAAATTAATACTTTTTTATTTAGCAAGGATACATTAAATTGATCAAAAGTGACAGTAAAGACATTTATAATATTTCTATTTCAAACAAATTCTGTTCTTTTGAACATTCAGTTTGTCACAGAATCCTGAACAAAATCAAATTTTTTACAAGAATATTAAGTAGTCTAACTCTTTTTAGCATCAAATTGAAATTATGAGCACAAAATCATCATATTAGAATGAGTTCTGAAAGATCATGTGACATTGTAGCCTGGAGGTAGTGTTGCTGAAATTTCAGCTTTGCATCACAGAAATAAATGACATTAAATGTTTATTTAAAAAAGAAAAGTTACTTTAAATTGTAATCATATCACAATCATATCACATTATTACTGTTTTTACTGTAGTTTTTGATCAAATGCATGCAGCCTTGGTGAACATAAGAGATTTTTTTCAAGAACATTTAAAAAATCTTACCAAGGCCCAAACATTCCAACGGCAGTGTAAATATCCATGCTTTAACGCAACTCTGTGTAGAATATGAAAATAACCTGATTTATCATTGGGGCAAAACTGCGGGCTATAATTTGTTTGATTACAGGACCACAGTAGCCGTAATTCATAAATCTCTATGCTTTCAAAATTGCACAACCAAGATGATGCAATTGTCTGTTTTAGTATTTCTTGGGCTCAGAATAATCCATCAGTGTAATTCTCTTTAGTCTGTGGTGCAGGAATACAGTATAAACACTGAGAAAGGCACAGATAATAATTGCTGCCTTCTCCCTGTTCTTCAGGACACTCATCCCTGTTCCCGATGGAAGATGGCTTCCCAGATGAGGAGAGAGGCGATCAGAGCCTGCCTGGCCTCGGTTCCCCCCACTGCTTCCCTCACCAGAACGGAGAGAGGGTGGAGCGCTATTCTCGCAAAGTCTTTGTGGGTGGCCTCCCCCCTGACATAGACGAAGGTATTACACACGTTTAGGGTGACCTCTATGCTGCTGCCTATGAAAACAAAAACAGGTTTCAAGGTTCATTGTTGGCTTTGGTTTCCACGATAGCTGCTTGCTCTTATCTGCAATTTTATCTTTCCTAGATGAGATAACCGCTAGTTTTCGCCGATTTGGGCACCTGTTTGTGGACTGGCCTCACAAAGCAGAGAGCAAGTCATATTTCCCCCCGAAAGGTGAGCCAAGAGTTGAGAGCATTAGTCCACCATTTTAAAGTCCATTTTTAAACAGTAATTTTCATAATTTGCACATACCAGTATTTTAGTTGTGGCTGGCTCGATCACCACTTGAGTACTGAATTAAAAGGATAGTTCACCCAAAAATGACAATTCTGTCATCATTTACTCACCCTCATGTCATTCCAAACCCATAAGATTCTATGGATTCATCTTCAAAAAACAAGTGAAGAGAACCTGAGAAAAAACCTGAGAGATTTTTCTCTCCTTTGGAAGTCTGTTCCACTTGTAAAAGCAGTCCATATGAATCAAGCAGTGAAGTCTTCTGAAGAGACACCATATATAGATGTCTGAAGAGACACTTTATATCTCTTATGCTCAAACAGTAAATGAATTATATGTAAATAAAAGCCTTAAATTTGTTCAGCATATAAAATAATCTCTGTCTCTTCACTTGGATTGATATGGCTCATATGGATTACTTTTGTGATGTCTTTATGAACATTTTGAAGCTTGCAAGTTTTGGTGGAATGGACTTTCAATAGGACAGAAATCTCTGAAGTTTCATTAAATATATTTTTATTTGTGTTTTGAAGATAAATGAAATTGTTGTGGGTTTGGAAAGACGTGACGGGTGAGTAAATGATTTAAAGAATTTAGATTTTTGGGTGAACCATCCCTTAAGGTTGCTACTACCAGCTATGTTTAAAGACAGGAGTTGTTTTGATATCGTGTCTATTTTGTATTTATTATTTTAATGTAAAATTTAGTACTTCTGCCATTCCCACTGCTTACTAACTCTAAAATAAATTTTTCCAAAGGTTACGCTTTCCTCTTGTTTCAAGATGAGAGCTCTGTTCAAGCCCTTATCGATGCCTGCATCGAGGAGGACGGAAAGCTCTACTTATGTGTTTCCAGCCCCACCATTAAAGACAAACCTGTAAGGATGAATTACACTACTGCACCTCAGTTTTATACTGAATTTCTTTTTTTGTCTTAAACAGCTGCATTTTCAAATCAAGCATTGTTTTGTCCTTATTTGTTCTGTGAAGACCTGCTATTTTTATTTGTCTGCAGATTTGAACTCTGAAAAAACTAGCTATCTGTTGTGGATTATTTTTTCATTTATTTTGTTGACGTGTGGTTTTGTAACAGGTCCAGATTCGCCCGTGGAATCTTAATGATAGTGACTTTGTGATGGATGGATCACAGCCCCTGGACCCGAGGAAGACCATATTTGTGGGTGGGGTGCCACGTCCACTTCGTGCAGGTACAGAGTTTTTTTAATTTTTTTTTTTTTTTAGTTTCTGGGTGAGATTAAATACATGATCTGAACTGTTTTAGAGTAGCCATGGTTTAATTTGTGGCAGAACAAGTCAGTCCAGCTTCCCTGGAATTGCATTCAGCAACTATTTTAGTGGCTCCCCAACCATCTTCCTTGCTAGCAAAAAATCTTTTTATTGTACCTTATGTCTTTATTAAGAGACCAATAAGTAACTTTATTGCAACATTTTTAAGAAGTACTGCTCTTTAAGTAACTTTCGGTTAACAGCTTGTAGTATAGCTAGTTGATCAGAAGGGTAGCGAAACTGTTAATAGTTTGTAGCTTGGCAAACTATTTTCACAGTAGCTTTTCAAAAATGCATGGGGAGTTGGCATTTTATTTTATCATGAAAGATGTAGAAAGAATTATCCACTAAATCTATTGTCTTTCTGACAGTGGAGCTGGCGATGATCATGGACAGGCTGTATGGTGGCGTGTGCTACGCAGGCATCGACACAGACCCAGAGCTGAAGTACCCCAAGGGAGCAGGGCGGGTCGCCTTCTCTAATCAGCAGAGCTACATTGCTGCTATCAGTGCTCGTTTTGTACAACTGCAGCATGGAGAAATCGATAAACGGGTCAGTGCTGACTTCCACAAAAAATACACATGCACACTCCCCTTCCATGAAATGTCACTGATCCAGCAAGCCTCAAAAACACTCAGAAAGCATAGTTTTGGACTATGCTCAGGGTTCGTACAAGGTGCTTAAAGTGCTTGAAGTACTTGAATTTGACTTTTTGAAATTTAAGTCCTGAAAAACCCTTGAAAACAGCTATATTTTTGAGAAGGTACTTGAAAAGTACTTGAATTTTTAAAGGGCAGTATATATGAAATTAGTTTTATTTTTTTTCTTCGATAAAACAATCTTTTTGAGCAAAATTAACAATGTAGCACGTCTGATATAAATACAGAGCTGTTTCGCCTGGCTTTTAGCAGCGCATGAGATCTCGCGATATTACTCCTTGAGGTGAAAAGCGGACTTGCGATATTAGTATAAAGTTATGTTTGTGGTAAAACGTTTGATAGTGCTTGCATTATATTGTTCGGTCTTTTATTGCATGTGCTGTTCGTTTGGGTTTCATTTGGCAACGCATATAAAGTCTGACGCATTTTGTGTTGCACTGTTATCATTTACAAGCGTGTAACGTTAGCATCTCAGCAGCTTGGTCGACAAACTCTTCCTCTGCATATGCTGTGAGTTTGTGTTGCTTAACGTTCATCTGGGAAAACAGTGTGTGTTATTTCACTAGATTTATAATGTCAATCATTTATAAACCTATGCAAACACAGGAGAATATTTCTAGATCAACATGTTTCTAGATATGCGATTTGTTGTACATCGCGATTTCAAAATAAAAGTTCAAACCCTCACAGTTTGCATGTGACCAAATATTAAAATTACATGGATTTAAATGTCCTCGAATCACACTGTAAAGTGAAGCATCACTAGGCCGTTGGCGCCCTGTGCAGGTATTTGTTATAATACATAATATACTTAAGTTGGTTATGTTCATATTTTGTGTAGGCATATTACATTATGTAGGCCTATTTTATCAGTGTTGTTCAATAAAACCATGTAATTACTTGGTTTTGATACTTTATTTGAACCAATTATTATTGCCTCATCGATAGTTTATATATAAATAGTCATATTAAAGCCTGCTTTTCACTTGGGTCTATTTGTATTACTAAAAAATATAAGATTACTCCATTGTAATAACAAAATAATCATTAGTTACAGCCCTAGAGATTAATTAAAATATTTCAAAATACAACTACATTGTTTTGATTTGTGATTAAAAGACAAATATTTTGTCATTTTAAAAAACATCTTAAAAAATAGTTTTAAAATATTGTCTCATTCTAGTGAACCGAGTACCCTATCTGTATATCTCGTGAGCTAAGTGTATTGTCACACACCCTAGTGTTGATAAGCGGTGATATAGCTCATAATTTCCCAAGTGTATGATACAGCTTTCATTCTTCAGGTCAATCATATATTCGTTGAAAAAAAAAAATCAGTTTGAATAAGGAAAGCGAAAACTTTGCCATAATATCCTTTCAAATGTTAAAGTTGCCACAGTCGTTGCATGCTTTTGTGCTGCACTTTATTTGTACCATTTTGTTTTATTAGTTTATTAGAATTTGAAAGATAATAACAGTAATGTTTGATAAGTGAGATCTCTGATTTTAGTCCTTGAAAACCAAAAAAGTAGTGCTTGAAAAGTCCTTGAAAGTCCTGGAATTTCTTTTTGCAGTTTCTGTATGAACCCTGTATGCTCTAACCCTAGCTGTGACATTGCAACGTTTTTGGCTGATGAACAAATGCATGTTTTGCATAGTTTGTTACAATTTAAAGGGATGGTTGACTCTTTTATTTATTTTTTTTATTATTTTTTTTTTTCTAGGCTTTATTGTGTTTATGGGGTGCAGTCTAACGTGTTAATGCTTCGTTTTTAAAAAAACACATTTTTCACATAATTTACCTTTTTCACACCGCTCTGTCCCTTCTCTGATAAACGCGCTGATCATTTCCTGCTTTTATGAAGCCCCTTCCTCAGAAATACACGATGGGCTCTGATTGGTTAGCTGGTCCAGTGTGTTTTGATTGGCTAAACCGCCTCCAGTGCGCGTCTGAACATGCCGCCCCTCAGCTCAGCGGCATGTGCTCCGGTTGTATTGTAAACAATGGCGTTGTCTATATTGCTTATCAGTTTGAGCCCGATTGAGACGCAGAGGATATTAGTGAAGAGGATTGTGCAGAACCTGTGCAAGCACGGCTCTTAATGGTAGGCCTAAGTTTTTTGTTTGTTGTTATCTCATACTTTTAGATATGTTGTTATTTGTAAATGCTACCATGTGAGCTTTTTATATACGGTTTTATTCTGATTAAAGCTTTAATACAGTACGGCATGCGCGTCCATGTATAACGCTTCTCACAGCTATGTGAAAATAAGTGTATTCACTGAGCTGATGATCTGAATGAGAGAGAGAGATGCAGGGCGACGCGAGCAACAGTATTAAGAACTGCTGCTTTAGAACATTGATTTTTGAGACTTGTGAATCCATTAGAATCATTAGAAGACAGAATCGCGATTCATATATGAATAGATTTTTACGTGCACCGCAAGTTTTCTCTTCCTCTTCTCCAAAGCAGCGCAGCATGGCCTCGACCTCTTTGCTGCGTGTTCCCGGGGCCGGGGTTTATCTGGGTTCGTGACGTAACGGACCTGGGAAGTAACTCGTGGTAGTACCTACGAGCTGTTTTTGTAGGCATTAAACTGCCAGAATTTTAAAAGTCGATATCTCCGTTTGCATTGAACTTTCAGCTTTGTAACTTTGCAGATATTGTTTATGCTCAAACAGCAACATTACACACTAACTAACGTTAAAAAAGTGAAATTGCAATCAACCACCCCTTTAAATGAGTTTCTTTAATGCAGGGCTTCTTAAAAATAAGAAAGATGGGTATTTGGAGGCCAAAATGTTCAGGTTGTGGTTCTCAATGGTAAAATCCCATAAAACTAAATCAATCAACTAAATCAAATCTATCTATCTATCTATCTATCTATCTATCTATCTATCTATCAAGTATTTATACATTGTGTTAGTATTTGTTGTACTGCCTTTTTTTAGCAATATCTTTGTTTTTGTTTTTTTTCAGATATCACAAAACAAAATATGATTGAACAATCAACTGAAAAAATAATACAGAGCAAAGTATATAAAAAAAAAGGACAAAATGAGACAAACAGGAAAAAACAAAACCTCGCTAAAAAACTATTACGATATTTGTTGTTTTACTTTTTACTGTCATGACAATTCATATTGCGAATAATAGGAATTATTGACCACTTAAGTATAAACTGTCCATACAGTGCAAAAACACAAATGTAACAGTCTGCTGATCTTTCTCGGTCCAGGTGGAAGTGAAGCCATACGTCCTGGATGACCAGCTGTGTGATGAATGTCAGGGGACTCGCTGCGGAGGCAAGTTTGCTCCTTTCTTCTGCGCTAACGTGACCTGTCTCCAGTATTACTGTGAATACTGCTGGGCGGCCATCCACTCACGCGCCGGCCGGGAGTTCCACAAGCCTCTGGTCAAGGAAGGCGGCGACAGACCTCGCCACATCTCCTTCCGCTGGAACTAAAGCTGTTAGGCCAGGAGAAGACGGAGAGAAAGAGAGAAGGGGGAGAGTAGGCTAGGAGGAGTCGCAAAATCATCATCTAAATAAATGCACTTTTCTGTTGCTGGTTCCTTTTTAGTTTAATTTAAAAAAGACAGACGAAAAAAAAAAGATTTTAATTTGTCATTTAATATATTAAGAAAAAAAATGGATGTGTATCCAAAAAAAAGATTCAGGAAGAAAAAGAAAATGTCTAATTCATCTCTATTTTTTTATAACTCCATTATATTTCATTTTCACGTGCACAGAGATGTGAATATATTGAGTATTAGTATAATTTGTCAGTAAGTATCTGCATGACTTTAGAATTGGCTTTTTGTTAACATTGCGATTGGAAGTATTACATCCTATTTTAATTTAATTGGAAAGGCGAAGGAGCAAACGTGAAAAGAAAAGGTGCGGGAGGAGTGCACTTTTTTCTTTGCTACCCAGAGTGCAGATGTGTGGTCTAAGATCTCAGTTGTTAACCAAAGCTTGGGATTTGAGAACAGAAGTGAATTCTCTCGACGCTCTGTTTCCTTTTTTTTTTGTATACTTTGTACTTTGACCATGCTAATCTCTAATGTTTCTTGATGACAACAACTGATTCCACAACAGCTGTCTGGATTTGATCTCCATTGTGACATGCAAGAAAACTAATACCTCAAGCTTAGCTGCTAGTTTAAGTCGAATATATATATATTTAAAAAAAAAAAAAAATCAAGCTGGTCTCACCCTTTCCCCCAGGACCACAGAAAAAGGAAATGACATCAGCAAATGGCACATTGAGAAAATCTGCTCTGTCACTTCCTGATTTGAATTCGAGATTCAGCATCCTAGTGGGGAATGTATGTTGTTAAAGTTGCAGTAGTCTGCCTGCGAGCTGGTTCAAATGCAATGAACTTGATTTCGTTTCCAGTCCAGCTTAGCAAGAAGCAGCCGTCGTTCTCTCAGGCTGTTAGCGGCAAGCCTTCGTTTTCATTTCTAACTCGCTATATGTGTCTCCTAAGCCTTTCCCCAGCCCCCAGAAGCCCCGAAAAGAGGTGTACGTACAAGCAGAACGGCAGTGAAAGCTACTTAGAAGGGAGGAAGAACGATTGAACAATGTACCTCCTGTCCTGCAGCAGCGGTGTGTCCGCTCAGCCTGAGTGTGAAGCATAACTGAAGGTAGTCCATGCATCTCTTCACTCGCTCGGCCCCTTACCCCAGCGCTCACCTGAAACATAAGAGGTTTTACTTTCAGACATTAGGGAACCAAAGATGGCTGTGTAGTAGCTAGCGAATCCATGAACGTTTCCTTTCTTTTGCCCTGCAGATTTCATTTTGGTTGATTATTTCTGCCCCCAACCCGACCCAGTCCTCATCCCATTCGATATAAAGACCAGATGGGCTCCAGCAAACCAAAGATTGGCCTTGAATCGATCAGCATGCAGTTAAAGTCCTAGTAACACTAGTGAAAACCACGAGTCTACCCGCTTTCCAAAGGTCAACCGAAAGAGACGCATGTAGTTCGGCGGTCAGGAGTTTACGCCAGGCATCAGGATATCCAATTTGGTAGATTTACGGCATTTAAATCGACTAGCGCAAAAGTCAGGGAGTTAGTGATCAATTAAGGCTTGATACACTAGTGAGAAATGTCGGCTTGACGGTGCTCTCGCCGTCACTTGAGCTGGTGGGTGTGGTGGTTGAACATTTTCGAAGTTAAACACTTTTTGAAGAATTTGCTGTTAATGAGATGGCAAAAAAAAAGATTATTTTATACATGGCCTGCTGATTTTTGGTACAGTGTTTTCTAGCTAAATTATTTTGTCATGCACATATAAACATTTATTATGCACTACTTTTCTAAATACTTTTTTTTTTTTCAACAGTCATTTTAGGCACATTTTTCACAAAATGGAAAAACTCCTTTTTGCAATACCTCAATTTTTCACATTGTGAAAGGTAGCTTTTGTACTTTTGTTACTGAGAGATCTGCATATATGGAAATTTTCGTTTTAAGAGAAAAAAAAAGTTGAGTGAATTTAATATATATTATTTTCAATTATGCTTTTTATACATTTCAGTGCTGAGGAATCTTTACAACTAAGCACACACTTGTGTTGACGCGACAAATCTGCAGAGGAGAGATCAAAGTGTGTATTGCTTAAGGTCTTGGCTCTTTTACACTAGATTTTACTGGCAACCCTAGATTCAGAAATGATCTGACAACAGCATGGTAAGAACACGTTGTCGTTCATGTTAATATTGCGCAAAATGGCTAAAAGATAACCTCGTCTTTTTGGTTTCCTCTCCATAGCTGGAATATAAACTTATAATATAAGGAGAATGCTAAATCTGGTTCATGTTTAGGCTGATCCTCGTATCACAAGAATGGATGTTCGATGTTTAGATATTTTAACATTTGAAAATATATATTCTTGAACTGCCAACTAGTTCCTATGGTAATCCTTAGCATGCATGATAAAAAGAAAAAAAAAAAAGACGTACACGAATTAGCTATTGAAATTAATTGTTGTGGTTGTGCACAAGATGTTTCTAAACCTTTCATTTAAGGCCACCCCCACACCCTGCACCCTTCCCATGTTATTCTCTATGCCTTCCCCATAATCCAGTATCGATAGAATGCACAGAGGAAAAACACACACACACACACACACACACACACACACACACACACGTGAAAAGAGAACTCTAAATGTCATTGGGTGAATTTGCAGTGCAGGACGAAAGCATCTTCTTTAGTACGCTGTTGAAAAGACTTGAGAACTTCATCCCCACTGTCTGTTTGAAGTAAATCAAAACCCGTTTGGAGGAAGGGGAACTTAAGACTTGAATGTGGTAAATGTTGCAAGTTAACTTCGAGTTGTTATGTGCAATACTTTTTTTGAACTTTTTCCAGATAAAGACTCTTTGCAATGTAATTCTTTAATGCCATTTTTAATTGCCGACATTTAAAGAAGATGTTAATATGTTTTTCACAGTCATTTTCTACTGTTATTGTAATCCTTTTCATGCTGGTGTTTGTAAAAAAGAAAAGAAATCAAACTATTTGTACTAATATAAATAATTGAAGTTATTTTTAAAACATTAAAGGTTTTGTGCTCATTTGCTTATTTTGTTTATTTCAAGCTACTGTGATTGATTGCATTGTAATTATTAGGTCAACAATGTATTTAGCTGTTTATTGGTATATTTTTAATTGGAATGTATAATTAATTTTTATAATTTTGATCAGATTTTTGTTATATTTTTGAGGTGAAGCTTTTAATATGTTAAAGTGTCTAGTTTTTACTAATTGCTATATTGTGCTCCACAATATATGGTTCACATTTTCTGAAGGAAAATAAATATTTAAATATCTGTCTGTTAACGATGTTACTTAATGGCAAAATTTCAATAGTTTTTAACTGTGTATGGGAAGGTTGTTGTATTTATTAATAGCATTTTTTTTACTTAAGATATCACCTTAATTTTTATTGTCATTTCACTTTATAAGTTCCTATTTTTGTATTTTTCTTTCTAATTAAGTTATGTTATACGAAATGTCCATATTCTAGGAGTTGGTCTGTAAGTGCTAGTGAAACAAAAAGAAAAATCTAATGTTATTTAATTGTTTGCAGCCAACTATTTATAACAATATGCATAATTTTTAAATATTTGTAATGTGAAATGTTGAATGAATAAAACTTAACTGTGACAAGACGCTGACTCTCTTGGATTGCTTGCATTATGTTTTAGAAATGTGTTATCTGTGACTGAAATAGTCTCGTTCTCTAGATATTCTCTGTACGCGCTTCACTTGTAGATTCTGGCAGATGCTACTCTGAATTTGATTTTTTTTCTGTGGCTCACAGCTCAAATGAGTCATAATGACCAGTAGGAATTCTGTGGAATCCAGCCTCTGGATTTTCTGCCAGATGTTTGCCAGTTTTACACTGAATGTTGCTGTAACCACACTGCGGAAATTGAAAGACTAATTAAAAAAAAAAAAAAAAAATGTATCCATTCATATTGCTTTAGAAAGCTGGGTATATTTCTTTTGTTTTTATATCATGAGGTTTCATGTTCTAATTTATTGTGCTCTCAGTGGCACCATCTGCTGTCTCCCAATGGTTCTATTGGAAATTCAGTTCTTTGTTACTTGATCTTGTAAGCACTTTATTTGTTCTTTGGATTACAAGTCATTTGGATGCAAATCCATTTTCTTAACACTTCTGTTCATATTCACTTAAACCATATTTGACACTCATGTAGATTTTCCATTTTGCAGTGTCTTGTTTTTAATATCTTCAATTGTCAATTCTACAATATTCTCAAAAAAGATTTAACATATTTAGAGAGAAATCAAAATCAGATATCAGATTGGGGAAATGTATACGCTCGATAGCACAATTTTTCAATTCAGCCAACACAAATCTGATATTATCGTTAACCACTAATTCAATTCTTAACTTCTTTCACCCGATACTCTACAGGAGATCAGCAATTTCTTTGCTTTATAATTTTTCAGGCGACGTTTTCATCAACTGTAATAGATCAGGGTGGCACTGTTTCAGTCTTTGTCTAGATTTCACAGTGGTCGATGCCATCTTGCTGAGGTAATGAAGATGATCCACCCTAATAAAACAGTGAGCATGCCTCAGTTGTTCCCTTATATCTCTCCAGCTACAGGATCTGTAGAATAATAGAAGAGTAAGATGAGATCATCCTCATTTCAGACTCTGGAAACAAAGGTTGAGTACTGTGTGTAGTCAGGTCACAGTCTAATTATTTATTTCCCATGAGACTGCGGGACAGGAAATGTAGATCATGGTGGTTCACTGGTGAGAGGGTTCAATCACAGAACTCATTTGGAATTATTTGGATGATAAACAGATTGATTATCAGTTGAAGCTGTGCATGATGTGTGACATCATTGCCACACCCTTTAGCAGGAATTACAAGATGAGCAAGCCTGCATATTTTTGCTGGCATCCCAAGGAAGCAGCATAATTTTGAAAAGAAAATTTATTAGTATCTGATGAATATAGCTACTTAAATGTAAATAAAATGTAATGTTTTCGGTCCCTTAACTGCATGTTATTTGTTTTTAAATAAAAAATGTATTATAGATTACATTTATATTAAATAGCTGAACTTGAAAGATCTGAAGTACACAACGAAGACATTCAGTACAGTTAGTGCACTTCTTTTTTACAAGGGATAGTGTGTGTGCGTGTATGTAGCTACAATAAACAGGAAACCTGTGTGTAAAATGGATGTTGGTGTGTTACACCCCATCCTCCTTCAATCATTTTTAAAATTGGGATAGGTGCCTTCAGTGCTATACATGACCGAATGTATATTATTAGTTCAGTGGCAGGCATTATAAATATATAATGCTTGACGCCCCCTCGTGGCTGGAGATGAAATTGACTGGGCATATATGCAAATTACTTTAGAAGTACTACTAAAATCACCGTAAACTATTCTGAAAGCAGTTAGTAAAAAGTAGTTGCTTTGTTGGCGCACGAAGCCCAGAATTGCGTGTATTTTTAATTGGCACTAGCCATGAAACAAAACACTATGTAATAACCTATGTGCCCTTTAGAAGCTTGAGTTCTGCAAGTGAAAGACGCATTATTGTGCCATCCCAAAAAGGCACAAAATCACTTTCACGGCCTTTTTCATTAACTGTTCCCATCTGGTGGAATGACCTGCCCAACTCAATCCGAGCAGCTGAATCCTTCAAGAAACGGCTAAAAACACATCTCTTCCATCTTTATTTGACCCTCTAACTCTATCAATACATATTTATTCTCATATTACCCTCTAACTCTATCAATACATATTTATTAACTGTTCCTTTGTCTTTAAAAACTAACACTAACTTTCTTTTTTTCTATTCTATCTACTTTTTTCTAAAACAAACAAAACAAACAAACAAACAAACAAACAAACAAAAAACCCACTAGGTTTCTTTTTTTTCTTTATTCTATCTACTTCTTTTCTTTAAAAAATAAAAAATAAAAAACTTGCTATGTGCACTGCGTTAGGCTAACCGAGACTTTTCATATCGCTTGCATGTTGTTGCTCTTTTGTTGGTTTTGATTGCTTCTATTGTCCTCTTTTGTAAGTCGCTTTGGATAAAAGCGTCTGCTAAATGACTAAATGTAAGTGTAAATGTAAACAGACTATATAAAAATTCTATTCTTTATTCTCATTTAGGCTACTACTTATACTGTTATTTATAGTTATAAATATATAACTAATTATGCTATAACTATAAATATGCCTAAATTTGAATTGTATTAAATTGGTGGGCTTGCACAACATATGTTGTGAGCAAATACTATTCTAACAGTTGTGTCTCTAAAATCTGATTGGATGATTAGTGACACATCAGTCCAATTTTGTATTAACGTGCCAGCTTTTTTTTTTTTTTGGCAACAGCAAAGAACCTAGACCAGTGAACTAGGTTATATTACTGGGCAGATGAATTTATTATGATATTATTGTTAAGACATGCAGTTGTTTAATTAGCATTGGTGTCTTTTAAAGTAACGACGTTGCCACATAAATACCCCCCCCCCCAAAAAATAAATTAATAATAATAATAATAATAATTATTATTATTATTATTATTGTTGGTGGTGTTAAAGCGGTTTTATTAAGAAAATACCCCTTAGTCATGGTAAAATAAAGCAATAAGCCACAAAAAGCTGTCTAAAACTCCCTTACCCGTGTTAAAAATCACTGTAATGCTCAGACCCCAGTGGTTTATTGTTTATAAAATGCACAATGATAAAATGTTCTATTTAGGCCTAATTTATCATTGATTTTAACATTTCAGTTAGTTATTGTAAGTATTGCAATAAACTACATAATTTATTATCCGCTGTTTGTGGTTGCCAAGAAATGCAGCAACTTGACGAATTAATATAAAATATACGTTCTTTGGTGTCTGTTTACAGTCTTTTTATTTATCCGTTAAAAATTTAGAACCGCATCTATAGGCTAACTATAGCCTGTTTTAAAGACAGTTCTTGCCATACTGCTTTATTTGACAAATAAAATGTTGATATACCCTGAATGAAAATGCTGCTGCACTTCTCTCAGTGTTTCACTAGATGGCAAACAAGTCAGCTGGTGTGGGTAGGTATTGAGCTTCAGGCTTTGTAAGGGTCGGGCACAACAAATGTAGGGTTTCTTTTAGATCCCCCCTAGTGGCTTGAGTGTAAGTGAGGGTTTGGATGCTGCGTGGAGCCGTCAGTATCTGCATCTCTCGCATCAGCACCACGCACACACACACACACACACACACACACACACATACAGCATCTCCATCTCGACGCTCCGCCTGCCCTCATCAACAAGCCGAATTTAAACAGTCTTTGAGCTCGTTTAAAGCTAAAAGTTGACCGCGTTCGGTGAGTACGCGTTTAAAAACATCTTTTCATCTGGTGTGTGTTGTGTCTGGGTGGGAGATAAATTGTTGTGACTGGTAAACCAGCCATAAAAGGGGCGCGGATGCTTTATTTGCTCTGTGGCTGATGTTTCGGCACCTGGATTTTAGACAATATAGTTAAACAGCACTGTGATTTTCTCTTTCATCTTAAATATCAATGCGCAATCCTTCACTTTTATTTTGCAACGTTTGTGTATTTGAAAGCATTCGGGTGACATCAGACAGACGCGTGAGGTTTTTACCTAATGCTTTGATTTATAAGGTGTGATGTAGCTCTGCATGGTTTACTGATGTGCCAGAGGTGTATAGATTTTTTGTTTTATTATTAAAGGTGGTCGATATTTGACTTGGAGCCAGGCTGGAATATTTTAAAATGCTATTTTACAAGTGTTTTAAAAATCCTCTTCATTTATAGGCTGGTGAAAAGTGAAATAATCTTTTAAAGATGGTTAAACTGGGGAGTAATCTACAAGACAAAGGAGCAAAAGCTGTTAGCGTTGAGGACGGCTTTCAGAACGTCCCCCTCATCACGCCCTTGGATGTTACTAATCTTCAGTACCAAGCCCCAGACAAGGTAAGGAACATTGTTCTTTAGGTCTTATATAATAGGACATTACCATGCCACTTGTCAAGTCAGAAAAATAGGCTATAACCTTCACCTATTGTCACATAGCAAAATGTCAAATGGTACTAATGCCTAGAAAGCATAATGATGTATTAACCCTATGTGTTATTTTAAATTGTCAGGCTGTTTTTTATTACACTATCCTTTGATTTTATCTATATCTATGCTTTTTTATGATTATTATTTTTTAATATGATAAGTTTTCACTGTTTTCTCCAAACATGCCGGTACAATCCTCTACTTTTAAGGTTGGGTTGCCAACCAGTGTGCTTTAGGGTGCGAGCTGTGACACTTTCTGTGAGTGGTGCTTCAGCCCTCATTTGGGATTCTGCTGAGGAAGGCGCAATCATTCTTTGCACCTGCTAACTGAAGTGGCCTGTCACTCTGCCCAAACCTGCGCACAAGCCAGTCACAAAAGCGAACGCCATCGTATTTTAAGGAGCGTACAGCCCTCCACGCAAGCCTAAGCACCCACGCCCACCCCCTCCCCAATCCTTTATTGGCATGCATGACAAAGAGAAAAAAACAGTTTATCTTTTATCTCAGATGTCATATGGAGGCTGCATCCTCTGTTTAATGCCAGCTCAGAGGTGAAGAGGATGTGTTGGATTATTAACATGTCTATGTCACCTGATGAGCCTTTTTTCTTTTCTTGTGGCTCTCAGAGACTATGCATTGGTAAACGGAAAATTTTGGATTTTATGTGTACTTGATCATTATTGTGGACAAAAATGTCATGTTTGATGCAAACTTGTTTTAAATATAATGTTTATATTATTTCACAGATTCGTTTTTCGCTACAATAGTGAATGGCAGGCAAGAATTACTATATGCAAAAAATACTGGTTTTAATTATTTTTTTCTAGACCGCCATATTTCTAAAGGTTGCTGAAGAGATCTTGGATAAGGTCAGTTAATGTTTGTTTCAAAAGACGTGTGCTCTGGGGCCTTACAGGACAATGATCCCGCCCTGCTTACATGACATAATACTTTAATATAGTTCTTATTTAATTAACAAAAATGAGACTGTAATTATGAAATTTTCTTGTAAGATGAAAGAGAATAGTCATTTTCAACAGAATAATGACCCTGAGCCTCAGTCAGAAAGATGACTGAATTTGTCTTGTAAAAATTATTTGAAAAGCATTTTGTTCAAATACGCCAAATTATATTTTGAAAAGAAGATCACTAATTATAGCTTCATGTATAATGTCAGTCGGTTCAAGAGTAGACAGATTCAAAGACTGTTGATAAATCTAATGATAAGAATAATTCAGTTTTTAAATGTAACTAATTAATAAACCAATGCGGTACTTAAATTACCAACATAATACTTCTTTGTATTATAGTTTGAATCAAAAGTAAAAAAAATAAATATATATATATATATATATTATAATTTGTTTGCATAGTCGAAAGCAAATTAGAATTATTTTAAGCAGAGAATCATAGCATCTGAAGTTGCTGTAATGCATGCACTTGATGCAGTTCTGTCACCTAAACTTGGACAATGTAATAACCATTAAATTTTCATGATGACATTAAAGTGTTTAAGCAGGACAAGGATCAGCCCTGTGGGAAATCATTATCTTTCTCTAGAGGTCTGCAGATAGCAATCAGGTAGTAATGACTGCAAATTATTTGAACGCTGTCTTAGCATTATTTATTTTACATGAGCCAAGTTAAGAACACGCTTTTTGAAGAATTAAGTTTATTTACTGTAATGAGGTGTAAAGATTCATTAAATGGATACAATAATGTGTTTTTGTCAGTTATTTGATGCCATAACAGAAGAACAAAAAATATGGATTTCATTTTTTGATATTTAAGATGTAATGTTGCAAGGATTGCATGTAGTTTTGGAACCACTGCAGATGCTCTTTTCGTTTTTTTTTTTTTCAGCTTTTAAGTCTGTTTTCCCAAGGGGACTTACATATGGAAGCATTTGGCCAGGTTGTCTTGTTGTTATCCAGAATCTCGAAACCACTCCATTATCTACTAAATTCATCATCTGCTAATTGCATGCAAATCACAAGCTGCATGTCATCACCATCTCATCATTATTCAAAGCATTTTTGAATCAAGTAGCTTGTCATATCAGCGTATCAGTACAACACTTATATTGGAGAGGATCAATCCAGTACCATCCAGAGTTGTCCCTGGTGTTGACACTATCGATGGCTTGAATCAGCAGCAAAAAAGACAATGCGCAACCTTGCCTGGAGGCAGAGGTTGCATTCTGGGGGAGTGCAAAAACGGAATAACAATCCCAGCGATAACAGAGTGCCTCACATTGCTCAGGAGAAGGAGAGAGAAATGGAAGCAGACAAGATGGTAATTCAGGGGGAAAATGAAATGTCAGAGGGTATGGGAAGGAGACAGATAAGCAGTAATTGCAGAGTTCATGACAAGTGGTTGAGCTTCATCCAGTGGTCTACAGGGCATTAGACTTGATCAACCTCAGGGTTTCTAGAAAGTAAGGTGGCAGGAACCGAGGTCAACACTCAGACGTAATCATCTAGAGGTGTCATTCCTCCATCTGTCACCACGCATCTCACCTTCAGCGAGGGCTGGTCAAAATTCAAATGAAGTTTAGAATTTTCTCCCTCTCAATTCATTAGTTGGAATATAAATTGAATGACAGGATGAGGAATTCACTAAATTGCAATTCAAAAAATATGTTTTTTGGCATATCCAACTCAAATTCGCTTGAAATTTGAACACTTGAAATCCAATTTTTATAAACCACATACTCGTGTGGTTTGAAACCAGATTAAAATTAGATTTTTGATAGTCAGTTTGGATTTCAAGTGGGTTTTTTCATCATCTGGGATGCAATGTGATCTACCCAGTCTGATTTGTCATGACGGAGTGCTGTTGTGGGAATAGGCTTTGATTTTGGTAAGGCCAATTATGACAACATTAGTGGATGTCCTGGTTACCTCAGAGTGTCTGTGAGATCAGTGATTTTGAGCAGTTTAAAAACCAGCATGAGGTTTTATCATGAGGAAGGCCTAACATGATTATGGTCATCATTGATCGGAAGTTACTGGCTTTTTGGTACAGTTATCAAATCCTCAGGAAATTACTGTTTACATTAAGTCAAACTGTTGTTTTGATGGATGAACGCTCTCTTCGCAGGTGGTGGTGAAGACACGAACTGAGTATCAGACGGAACAGAAGAATAAGGCCAAGCTGAAGGTTCCGAAGGTGGAGGAGTTCACCATTAGTGTGACTGATGGAGTTTCTGAAAGGCTGAAGGTATGGCTGGACTTCCTTTGGCATGAATGCACAGAAAGAAAATTAACATTGAACAACTGGTGTACAATGATATGTTTTCATCATCTCTGTCACTTCTTAAATTGGCTTTGGTGGCTTTGCTTTCCACTCACTTGCTGAAAAAACATGGCTTGTCAGCAGATGTTATGGGTGTTGAGCCCAGCATGGGATTCACTGAAAAACCTGATTTACCAGCAAGACCGCACTGGTGAACCTGTGAAATCAGTTAAAAAACCAGACCGTAACAGCATGGATTCCATCTTTTTTTTTTTTTTTTGTAGCATTTTTTCCCCATCACTACAAGAGGATGGTAATACAAAAATGTTCTAAAGATCTCTTCTTTTTAAGTGTCATTAATGCTGTCACTAAAAAAGAAGACATTCAGACTTTGTTTAAATACTCTTTGCTTCAGCTATTTGGGTTGAATCCTGGAATCAGTTCTAGAGGCAGTTGGGTGATAGAGAGATGTTGGCAGACTGTTTTCATTAATGCAGAGTTGGAGAGTCTGGAGGGACGATTTACCGTAGCAGTGAAGGTCATTGGAGAGGCATGTGAAGAAGACAGCAAACATTGGAATAAAGATTGACTTCCTTCTTAAATGACACTGAATGAACCTGTCAGTTGCCTTGAAACCACTGTGCACTACGAAAACAATAATACATTTGACATACACGGAATATTTCCACAGACACAATCTAGATGTTATAGTCTGAGATCATCTTTCAGCTTTGTGCTTGTTATTTTTAGAGGTACTGAAGGAAACATACAGGAGTGTTCTTTTATGAGCTTGTTGCAGAAAACTCTTCTCGAGGTTGTTGTCTAGAACGAGTCATTCAGAGTACAGAAAGCTAACTGCAGGGTTATCTCTGCTGTGTGAAGCCTCCCAGTTGGATTTTTATCATATTCCCTGCTGTAGCTCCACCAGCAAGTAAAGAAGGAATGTTCCCCCTCATTAAATGTTCAAAACAAAAGAGAGTTGTGGTCTCTTGGTGTCTTATGCAGCCAAGTGGAACATATTATTATATCATGTTAAAGTAAATGTGGTATTAAGACAACTTAATTAAGCAGGGAGGTTATATGATTTTTGTTTGTTATTAGTGCAGTTGGCTGGAAGTTTTGGCAGAGAAAATGTGGGGATTTCACAACAATACTAAGTGCCACACGTGTTCACTAAACACATTATTATGTATTTTATTGTTATTCAAAAATAATGACATAGCTACTAGCCTTAGATTTGTCGCACTGTTAGTTTTACATTATATCAGTGTTACAAAGAGAAAAAGGGTATTCAGAGGGAAATAACGTAAGACGGGGCTTGATTTTATCCTGTAGGATTTGAATGGATTGTGAGAATAGTCTGTGATAGTTGTTTTTAGAGCTTGCTAAGCCTTTTGACTGCCTCCGACATTTGAATAAGATTGTCACATTTCACCCCCTAGTGGCGTCCGCACAGAAATTTCAAATTGGTCGTGAAGCAACCGCTACCCTCGTTTTATTGTTATCATATGGTAAAATTATAATTTTAAGGAATACAGTGAATGTATGAATATATGCATGCAAAACAAATGACCTTCCCAAATAAAAACATAGTAGATTTTATGGTGCTAATCAATGTAAATAATTATTTAATAATTATAAAATTATTATTTCTGTCATAATTATTCATAACAGTTATTTTACAAAATAGTGTTTACATAGTAACGTTAAAGTGGAGAAGTATTAGTAATTTGAACCTCTCACTCATTATTTTGATTAGAATGCATCACTTCCGGTCGGACAATCATGTACAGTCTAGCCGCAGAAGTTATAATATTTTAACACATCCGACGCTCAAATCGGATCCAAAATTTCTCCATACACATATAATCAGAACTTCATGCAGCCACCAAACTACTCTCCATTGGAATTCAATAACTTCTGGTTTTGCTTGTTGTTTGTCAGGTGGCTTAATTGTAGGTATTTAATTTTTTAAGACTTACTTAGAAATAAGTAAGAATACTTACAGATTTTAACGTGAGTTTAACATTTTAACACAGTAAAACTGGCAAAAATACCATAGCACTATTACATTCAAAGAGGAAGCCAAACCTTTTGTAGTGACTTTGCTGGGCTCTTTTGGCTTGGGGCAAATAGGCAACCACCTAGGCTCCTAACAACTGAATTGCAAAATGCTAGCAACCGCATAACAACAAAAATCTTGCTGGTTAATATTAGTTTTCCATATCTATGTAGCATTGGTTGCAAAATCAGAAACGTTTTTACATTCAAATTTATGTTTTTCTTTCTTAAGAATAATGTTTGCTGATGAATTGTGCTCAATAAGCCTTTAAAAAACTGATGTGACAGACTAGCACACACATTCTTAGAAAATATAACTCATCAAACTCCAGGAATACACCCCTGTGGAACCTTCAGGCAGTGCTGCAAACCAATTAATAATCTGCCTGAAAATAATAAAGCTTCTTAATGGAGAGCGTCTGCACACACAAAGACACACAAATTCTCATGCGCAGTGCAAAACAGATACCCAGCTAATCCTCAGACGTAGCTACACAATCCTCAGTTCAGACACACATCCCATAGCTGAATGGGTGTCAAGCCGACAGCAGACATGAGGGACGGGAAGAGAGAGATAGAAAAATAGAGGACATTGAGCTGAAATGCTGCCCCGTCAGTCTCGGCATCTCTGGGAGAGCAGCAGAATAAGAATGAAGGAGAGGGGTTGGGTGAGCGGCAGACGTGCTCGCTTGAAGGACCACTCACATCCTGGCACACCCACACTGCACTGCCTAGGCCCTTCGGCTCTTGTTTAGCCTACCATTTTAACATCTCCAGAGAGAAAATGGGAGGGAACAAGAAATAAAAAAGAGGGTGAAAAAGACTGCTTCACCGGAGGCAGCTAGTCAGACAGAGAGAGAGAGAAAACACCTTTAATACACAGTTAAGCTTTTATAAGGCCAGAAATAGAGTGGGCATATTTTAAAATGTGCAATTTTTATTGCACATTTGAAATAAAGCTGTACACCTTGCATCTTTTTGCAGTTTTAAAAACAGTTGTGTATGTTCTTGTAAAACATGTGCTTTTATATGATGTATTATACCTTTAAAACATTATAGTGTTATATTTTTATTATGATTATATTTATTTATTTATTTATTTGTTTGTTTTGCACATACAACTTTATATTGCCTTACGGACTTACAGTCTTCTTTTTGCTTTGATATTTACCATGGTAGTTAAGGGTTGCCATATCCATGTACCCTGGCTTTTATGCCACTCCAAGGTAGTTAAATAGTAATTTGTTGGTATAAAAGGCCAATAGATTATCAGATTCGTGTACCAGTGTATTTACATGGTAATGCCATGATGCAATGTCCAAAAAATATGGTAATATCATGGCAGGGTTTTTTTTTTTGGCTAGTGTGAAGACAATTGCTTGCCATTTTCATATCCATGATATTTGCATGGTACTCCAAAATAATTCAAATAATACTTCTGTTATTATATTACATACCCAAAAGTCAATGGTAATACCATGGTACTTTTTGTTACCTTTTGGTTAGTGTGAAGCCAGTTGATGTATGTACCATGGTACGTCATTAATGCCATAGTCGTACATGTGCAAAAATGTAATATTTATTGGAATATTTATTCAAACCAGTGCTTTCCTTACAAAACATTTAGCCAATGTCTTCTGTCCCTTTAAAGGACTTTTTTTTATATGAAAGTCTGCAGGCGTTCAAGCTGAAATGCCTTTGTTGGTGCAACGTAACTCATCCTGTCATTGACAGAAAGGAGACCGCCATGCAGAGAGATGCATTTGAGGGCACACAATCCACTTTTGTATAAAGCTGCCAATCCATTCTCCCAAGTCACGCAGTAAATTGTCACTGGCTGTTCGCTCGATGACAAAATAAAGTACCCAATCATGTGGGAGTGCCAGGAAACAGAGACGATTGTCAGCCACCCTGAAGTCAGGAGACCATGCTATGCTGCAGTTAAGCTGAATTGCTCGTAGCATCCCCCTACAGATGATGGCCATTCATTGAATTTGACAAATCGTTTGCTTAGGCAAAACCATATGTTGTCAAGCAGTGACCCCGGGTAATGCGGGGGGCAATCACTGTCAGAGTGATTGATCGTGTTGAGTGATTATAGTCTCCAAAGGCAAGCTGGAAACACTCAGCCCCCAGTTTTTACATGTTGTCTCCTCTACAGTGCCAACCAAAAATATGTAGAATGTTACCAAATGTTCGATTTACAAAAATTAAAATCCTGTCATAATTTACTCACCTAAAAGTACTCTAACAACTGAAAGGTTCTTCAAATTTTTTTAGTTTTTTTTTTCTGACATAAGGGTGAGTAATGGTAATAGAATTTTTCATTTTCGGGTGAACTATCCATTTAAGATTCTATCCTTGAAAAAACCCATATTGATTTTAGACACTTTGTCTAGAATTCTCTGTATCATGTCATAAAATGGTCAGTATTACATCACACTTATATCTTGTATCTGCAGTTGTCATATTCTGTGAAGTCAGAGATGTCATTAGAGTTGAATGAAAAGCTTAGGCAATTTACTGGAGTCATTTGTCACATTAAAATGCGACAGTGTATTTGAACTCCTGCGGGACGCGCTGTTCTCTGTTCACAACGACAGAGATGATTTATGACACCAGATGGCTTTTCCTCTGTTTGAACCCTGATTAATCTCACCTTCCACCACTGCTGGAGAATCACATTCATCTCTTTTGTCTATAGCTTTGCAGATAGAAATATCACCCACTTATTGACGTAGGTTAACACGTTTACATGCTCGGCCTAATAACTCACATTGTGTAAGGTCACATATGCCTCGAACGGTTTTCTTTTAACAGACTATAAGGTTATAAATGTCTACACCAGAAAATAGACACACCTAGATTTTTTTGTCCATTACCCTTATTTTGCTCGGCATGTAAACATCTTTTTCTAGTTGATGATGGATTTTTCAGTGTGTGCATGTTGTGATGTGTTTTAACATCAAAACAGGAGAAAGATCAGAACTCAACTCAGTTTTGCATTGCATTGTTAGGTTTTTAGAATAATCTGTTTTTGACAGTTATCAGTATAATGTTTTGCATGTGAGCTGTAGGAAAGTTTTTTGGCCCATGGTACCTGGTGTCAGACCGAGATGGTCCTCACTGCAGAACACAAGATCCAGGGGGCGTGGTTGGATCTAGATCCAACTCCTCCCACCTTACATATACCTAAACCAACCCGTCTCCACCTCCTGATCCCTAAACCCACCCATCTCCACCCCTAAACTTACCCATCTCCACCTCCTAGATGTGGATCCAACCCCGCCCCCTGGATCTTTGTTCTGCAGTGAGGGGCTACTGGGTGTCAGGGGTGTGGTTAAGGTTGGGCAAGGTTTTCCGTACAATAGTAAATTTGAATTTTTAAATTAAAGCATTTACATTTTTTTTCTCATTAAACAAACTGTTTCAGTGTCTACATGCCTACCAACAGAATATATAAAATGAATGCAATTTTTATTTTTTTTATTTCTTATTAATTTAAGTGACACCTGTTTTTTTTTAATGTGTAATTTGTTGTTCTAGACATGGAAATAGTGAAATGTTCCACAGCTTTTTGCAATGGATGATTTTGTCTTCACCATCTTTGTTCAAAACAAGACAACAGGGATATATTTAATATATCACTAAAGATGAACTGTATAGTAGAATTTAAAGCGTGATGATATCAGCACTTGAGGTTGAAGTTTTGCTGCTCATTTGCTGCAGTTCCTGTTATAGAACAGCAGTTTTCTCCTGCCCAGCTCTTATCTGGAATCCACTCTTGAGTCCAGGGCTATCACAAAATAAAATGCATGCATTCTCATTCTTGATTTGTTCAACAACAACAACAACAACAATGAAAATAAATAAATAAATAAATAAATAATTATAAGTAAATAAGTAAAAAAATTACACTTCAGCAACAGAGTTTTACTCACCAGATGAGCAAGTTCAGGATAATGTTAACACATTGTGGGCTCGCATAGAACTATGACTAATGAATCTGGATTGTGTCCACACTATAGTGTGATCTAATACAAAATGCAAATTACTTTCTCTTGAGTCACACACTTCCTGTATGTGCTGTCCTAATGGAATTCAGGCAATACCCAGATAAAAGATGCATATGAATACCAGATGTTATTACTTATAAACATGCACTGATAATAGACGAGAGAATTAATCTTGCCGAAACATGTGCTTGTCATATTTCGCTCTAAAATCAAAAGAAACTTTTGATAAAAAAAAACAAAACAAAAAAAAAACAGTTTGAAGCCATATGACATCATATATTTTGAGAGCCTTCATTTATTTTCGTTATAATACAACTTTACAGGACATTTTTTTTACGCTTGTCAAAATTTTCCGGCAGAATGGCAAAACACGCATTTCACTGTATCTGGCTAAACCGCAAAATGAGTTCACGTTATTCTATGACACTGTTGCCTCTCTTGAGCAAAAGCCTCTTACCTATGCACCAATACGGTGCTTGGGGAGCAATTAGTTGTGTGGAGCAGCTCTCCCTACTGCACAGTTCTTCTCTGTCTTTCTCTGTCTTTTAGCACACATTGTTAGCAGGGCTAATGGCCAAAATGCCCACAGGCTCACTTGTGTGAGAGACACAGCCCTGGAGAGGCAGTCTTGTTATTCTGCCATATTGTTGATTACCCCCTACAGAAGCCTTCTAGCTCTACAGTGGATCAGAGAAGCAGTTAGCACTTCGCAAGTTGACTACACTTGAGAGGAAGTTAGATTAACACTACAGTGTAACTGACAGATACAACTTCCCTGTTGAAATTTTTTTTGTTGCAAACGGCACCCAAAATATTACTGAATAATATATTTTTTTTCCTGTTGAATTAAAAAAAAAAAAGTGTTTTTCTCTCTGCTCTATTGAAAGCAAACCGAACCATGACTTTAAAACTGAGGCACGTACCGAACAGTCATTTGCTAAACCCATAATGATAAATAGATTTGGATGTCTTGCTGTTAAAAACTAGGGCTGTCAATAAAATAATCTTTAAAAACCTTTAATGTCACAATTTTCAATCAGAACGCATGAACAATAATTATATCACATTTTAAACGTGTTAAATGTATATTGCATTAAAAATGTTTAATTAATATCTTGAGGTAACCTTCACAGGTTGGTTTCAAGTTGAAAATCTAGTGAAGCTGGCTCAGGTTTCAGCCTTTCAGTCTTATTTAGTTTATAAATTAAAACATGGAAAAATCTCTTGCTCGCAAATCTATAGCCAGAGCTGCTTTAGTAGTATAATTGCAACTTTAGTGCAGTAGTGTAGAACAGTACAACGTTAGAAAGTTACTGTAGAACTTTAGAACAGTAGTGTATATGATATATACAGTGGAGATCAAAATTAGAGAACAATCTATAAATCAAAATTTGAAGGAATATTAGCTGTAGGTATACCACTCTTCTACTAACATGTTTGACAAAATAACCAAGGCATTTCAACAAAAACCTTTATTTTGTGGAGAAAACAGTGATCAAAATTAGAAAACAGTATCCACTGTAACACAAAAGAAGAATACAACTAAAATCTTGGAGGGTTACAGCTGTCAGAAATTAGTAGGAAGTGTAGAGGCCCTTGCTTTGAATGACTTCAGCACATCTGCGGCCGCAGGACATCATTAGTCTCTCACACTGCTCTGGAGTGATCTTGGTCCAATCTTCTTCCACTCTCTTCCAGAGTTCGTTAACTGTATGGGTTTCTTAGCCATAACTTTGTCGCCAAGGATTTTCTAGAGATTTTCAGTTGGGGTTAGATCAGGACTCTGGACTGGCCATTTCATTATTTCAGTGTTCTTAGCTTCAAGGAACTGCCTTACCTGTTTTGCAGTGTGACTGGAGTTTTGTCTTGCATGAAACCTGCAGGCTGATTGGGAGATGCTTGAAGGGAAGGAACTGCATGTTGCCGCAAGAGGTTCTGATAAACATTTGCATTCACTCTGCCATGTATCTATATAAGAGGCCCAACTCCTGCTACAGAAAACATCCCTCAAACCATTACACTTCCTCCTCCACCTTTTACTGACTTCTTTACACACTTGAGGTTCAGTCTTTCCACAGTTTGAACAAAATGCCAACCAAGTCTCTGCATTATCCTCTGTTCTCATGCATTTGTCTTATGTGGACATCCAGCCTTTTTGGGGGACTTGAATGAATTATTGTCATTGTAAACCTGCAATATTAGAGAAATCAGATTTGGAGTGACCAGCTTCTCTTGCAATGGCTGAAAGTGTCGCAGGATTTCAGTCAACATCTTACAATCTCAGTAAAAATTTGAGGAATGCTGCCAGTTAAATAGGGTTTGTCATATAATTAAGGAAATTAGCACCAGGTGCCAGATTAACATCAATTAATTGTAAGTGTTCTCTAATTTTGATCAGAGTTCTTTTTCAAATTTCTCATTTAAGTGTTTTATACTGTGCTTCACAATACAATTAATTTATTAAATATGCTTAAAAAAACAGCCCTTTTACTCAAGTATGGAGTATCAAGTGTTCAAACACTGGCACAACCAAAATGAAACTCAGTACTCGTTTGATACTCTGAAAGACCAAATACTATGAGATTTTTGCAGGTTTGAATATTTCTTAGAGCTGTTTCCTCTGTTGCAGTCAAGTTAAAAAAAAAAAATAAATAAATAAAAAATACTGTCTTTAGAATTCTGAGATAAAAGAGTAGCTCAGAAGGGATTTTTTCTCAGAAGCTCTCTTTTCTTTTGTCTTAAACATTCTGAAGGATTCTCCGATAAATAGTGTTTGTCTTTTAGATTGTTCTTTTGTCCCCTTCAATTTGGGTATCTCCAAAGAGACCCAGCCTAATTGGCTCATATTAAGATACAGTAATTGGAGCTGAACATGACATTTCTGTCCTACCCCTGAGGAGAATTCTTTCATTTGTGTCACTTCTCCTTTTATGAAATGGAAAGGGATTTCTAGCCGTGTAGAGAGCCACACTGCAAAACACTGTTTCTGTGTTAACAGTTGCCAAGATTGTTTTGGCTTATTCAAAAACAGTTGTTATGAATATGTAATATTCATGGTAATTAGGCCATAATTAGATTGAAAAAAGCTTCACAGGCCAAAGCATTTTTTTTAAATGTGCACAGAAGTTAATGCACTCTAAAGAAAACGTTGGTACACATTTCTGCTGTAAACACGTGACTAGATGCTGATTACTAAAATTGGAAAATATGGCTGATAACTGATTAATCACAGAAAGTTTATTTTTATTTCTTTTTGGATAATTATCAATATATAATGACTTAACCATAAGAATATTTTAGAATTAGTAAATTTAAGTTTGTCATTACAAATGTGTAGACAATAGACAATTCAGTAGATAATGACATTGAAAGAAATTACTGTTTTGAAAATTATTTAAATGAACAAATTTGGAATGTTCCACATAGATAGAATGTTGCTACACTAACGGAGTAATACTATAATAAAGATATATATATATATATATATATATATATATATATATATATATATATATATATATACTTTTTATTGATTTCTTTCAGAATTGAATTTAATATAACTTTACTTATCTTTCATCTTGGAATTAATTTATGCATTGCATTCTGGCATTGCCTTCTCTGCGAAGGACATGCGATTCTGCCTTTACATTTCTAAAACAAGCTATCTTATGCTGTCTAACATATGGAACAACATTCACATCAGGTACGTCATTAAGATGCTGCCTTAGGCAGTGAACAGAGCAAGGCCATATTTTCTTCTGAGAGAACAGACTGCCATTGATACTTAACAAATACTGAATAAACACCCTAGTCTTTTCAGTTCCTTTGACGCCTAATGCGTCACTATGATTTTCCCCAGCCTCTCCTCACCCTGTTTCACCACTGTGTGTCTGTAGCAAATGCTTAGAAACAGATGAAGTTTAAGATTACAAATCCCACAACAGTTTTTTTTTTTTTTCTCAAAATGTCTGTGCTCTTTTTCACAGTTAATCTTAGACACTCAAAAATACAAGGCGAGAGGAGTGGGTAATTTGGAAAGCAGATGTCTGAGGTATTGTTTATCTAATAAAAATAAAAGCTGGATATCTTCTTTAATGCTCTGTGGTTAGCCTTGGCACACATCTCATAACAGAGTTACTCTGGGAAAATGAGTCTTCCGCCATCTGAAGCTCAGGGATGCTTTGATTTACTTATTGACTGGCATCGCACTGCTTTGTGGGAAGAGTAGATGAAACTGAGAATCTCAGAACCCATGAGGAAATTGTGACGGATGGGCTGCTCACACATATGGAGTGGAAAGTGGTCTGGCTGTGTTTGTTTGGCGATTGTTGCAGTTTCGGAGGCAGCAGGACAATACCAGGAACAAGGGGGACTCATTGAACCACAACTACAGTATCCCAGAATCCTCATAATGAAAGCACAGGGAATGCTAAGACAGATTCCTTTTAAATTGATTGCAAAAAAAGACAAGTGAGAATTTTATTTTTACTAAACTGCATTGACAGTGGGGAGCAAGTGGCATCTTTTTGCTTAAGTCTTCTAGTCTTTCCATTTATGTGCTGAAAAAAAGTTCAGATGTTGCACCCAGGAAGAAGAAATACAAGAAAAAAAATGCAGAAGGAAGATGCAAAATGTGCATTGAAAGCGATTTGATTATATTCTAGTAAATGGAAAATAATTGCATTGTTCGGATCATCCACTGTAGAGGCTCATTGGAAACACGTGCCTCTACCGACGTTCCTGCATAACTCAAAAAATGTACCTATACATAAGAATCACTGCAGTTTCCAGTTGTAATGAACACTAGAGGCAGTAAAACTCGGATGATTTTTATTCACTTTGGCATAAAGTATAATTTACAGGGCCAGAGTTTCGATTAAGAAAGATTTGAAATTTGAAAACTGATACTTTTGAACATTTGTGTCACATACACAGCTTCATATGTATGGGTTTTTTAATGCAGTATGTTTGCTTGGTAGCTTGTGAGATGATGCACTCTGGTATGAATTCCGTGAAACTATGGTTTGACAAAACAGCTCCTGCATATAAGGAAGTTAAAGGTTGCTTCAGCCAATGCTTTTTATATCACTTTTGCATTTGTTAAGACTTTTGAGTAGGTTTAGGGTTGGGTTTGGTGTAGGGCATGTTATTTTACAGCACGATGAAGCATTAACCTTTTAGCATTTGAATTCTGAACCGCCTCAATACATACCTAAAGCAACGAAATAAAAATAAAAGAGAGGGTGAGGTAAAATTTACTCTGTGCAGGATCTTACAATCAAGTTTTTTTTTTTTTTTTTTTTTAATTTCATTTAAATAAATAACAATGACATGACTAAGAATGAAATGTGTTTTTTTTTTAATCATCACTATCAGAGGAGGTGTAGGTTGCTAGTCAGCCATTCTGCACATGATTGATGATTTGGTTCCATTGTTTAGCATAGGCTATATATGGACCTGGACAAACAAGCATCTATTGTGTAGCGAGATGGTGGACCTTAAAGACCAGAAGTACCTGGTAGTAGGTAAGAAAAACTTCAGAAAAAAGTTAAATTTGTGGTGTTCAATAGTAGACAGGCTTGTTCATTCAGCATGAAAATATGGCAATGTTAGATATTGTTCTTCTGCCTTTGACAAATTAAGATTGTGTTCTTTAATATAGTATTCCCAAGGTGTCAATATGACATGGCTACAGCATGAAATGATGTGGCTGCAATAAAAAATATATTCCAAATCTGTCTCTTCCATAAAAAAATATGAATTTTTAACCGATAAATATGAAAGCTAAGCAGCAGTAGTGTAAAATCCTGAGTATACTTAATTTTGTAAAAAGTGTAACTTAGAAGTTCACTTAAGTTAATCTAAACTCATTTTCAGCAAGAAATATGTCCTTTATGACGTTGTGTAGAATGTCCTTGAAACACTCCAGTTAAGCTCTTTATATTTAGCTATGGCTTATTTAGTTAGCAAAGCTAGTAAACAAGTGCCAGACATATTAAAAGCTAAAAAAAAAATCAGTCCTGGCCTTGTGTATCAGAATACAGTGCCTAATAGACAAGAAGTAAATTAAATTGGGCCATAATTATGGTAATTATAAATGCATCTTGGGGGAACAATCAAAACCATTAGCAAGGTTCTAACAAGGAAAAACTCTTTCAAACATGGAGTCACAGAGGCTGGCAAATGGTGACCTGAACTGCAGAACATTCATGTGGGAGAAGGCCATGCAGTATATATTAAAAGGCAGTGGAGAGACAGGGAGTATTATAGAGTGAGCATGATGGGTGGACAATAGAGGAGAGAAACAAGAGTATGAAAGAGGACAGACTCGACAGAAAACTAATAAAATGCAACAGCACTATTTTGTAGTGTTCTTGATGTCTGGAGAGAAGAAAGAAGAAAATCTGTTTTTTTGGACATGGTGCATGATATCAAGTTTTTGGGCATGTAACATGGTGCTATCGCAGCATTCTTCGAAGTTCATTGGATTATAGTGTATACCATAGGGCCATCATCGAACATGGTATTTTTAAAGTTGTATTGTGTGTAATTTCTTGAAAGTAAGAAATTAGGTCAATTAAATGAGCAAAACTGTACTTTTTACCCAAAACTCTCTGTCTGCTATTAATTGTCAAACTCACAACACTGGTTAAACCAATGTCGCTGTGTTGTCTAGTTGTTGTTACTTAGAGATATTTCTGTATGTTAAAAGACCATTGAGACTAACATTTACATAATGTCACCTCTGTTACTGTGAATGATCGTACAGAAAACAATGAAAAGTAATGGAAAATAAGTGTAGACAATGTTATCAGAATTTTTGTCCATCCAACAGTATAGAAGAATGTAGACTTTTGCTTGTGATTGTCTAGTTTGGTACTAAGTGCTTTAAACAAGGCATTGGATGTCTTTTAAAGATTTTAAGCCTCCAAACTGGTAAACTGTTTTGAAACCTGGAATTATTTCATCCACGAACGTTTACATTGTATAAGATCAACCTGATACAACACAGCCTTGTTTTCAGTCAGATTTATTTAAAAGTCTAGCCTATCCTTACTCCCAAAAAATGTAGTCAGCCAGTTAGATTGAAGCTTGCCAAATAGAGAAAGTACAGTACTTCTAAATTTTGTGTGTAGTATTCCTGCGACGTTCAGTGGAGTGAGACTAAGTCAGAATATGGAAAAGTACAGTAGTCAACATTTGAAACGGATCAAAACAGTTCATCAAAGTTGTCCTAAAAGAACGGGTATTGTTCAAAATTCACATATAACTTTGATTAAAGGTTTTGATCCACTTCAAATGTTGACTACTGTATTTTAACGTCTATGGGTGTAATATTGACTTTCAGATTTTTTTTTTTTTTTCATCTGTGCATCTTTGCATGCATTTGATTTATAATAAAGGTCTATAGCCTCTATAGTACATGCAGAATCAGCATGAAGCATTAATACTCCCAGCACTCCAGAGAAGATGAGCTATTGAATAAATCCACCCTGGGGATTATGGTTTTTTCTGGACATAGATTAATCTGACCCCCCAAAAAAAAAACAACACTAGGGACCAAGAAAAACAACAACATAACACCCTACAACCTTGAGGCTCATCAGTAGGGCACAATAATGATTAATAAACTATGTGGGGGTGACAAAGAGGAAAGCAGATGGTGGTATGTCTTGTGTGCCACAAACACATTGACATTTGAGTCAGAATTACCTAATTTTATGCCAATTCTGTCCTCTGTCTGGATTTGATTTGCCAGAATGAGGCTTTTTTTGTGGCTCCCTTTTTCTTTTGTTGTGGATGGGAATGAAAAAAATGTCTATGAAGACAGCATTAATAATATGCAAAAGTAATGAATAATGAATAATTATTATTTATTCTGCAAACAACAGCAGGTGCTCAGATTGAAACAAAAAGACTTTCTCCATCAAACCATAGCCAAATTTCATGCAGTATTTCTAAGAAAACATAACTTTTTTGAAAATGTTCCATTAGGAGGTGGCTTAAAACACTAAAGTGGTTCAAATCTAGATGCTACTCAGAGCGTGAAAGGCACCCAGCCATTTTGGCGCTAGTCCCACCGCTTAGCAACATGGTACAAATGGGGACAATTTTGGCCAAGGACATCAGGCTGTACACTTGTTTAATCTGTGATAAGAGAATGAATAAATGGAAAGAGAGGAAAACAGATAACAATCAAATGATTCTAAAATTATTATCCAGTTGATATTGTGTTTTGCATTTTACCTCACTTGTAGTTACTATCATGCATCTCTAGTAATGTTTTTTCTTAACTAATGATCTGCTTAACTGCGTGCTTCCATATTCTAAAATGAAATAGACCCTTAAAAGTAACATCTGCTCTAAATGCTCTTAATAGGCCATACAAATAGTGCTTGTACAGCTGATTTCCATAGGGTTTGACATTAGCATGATGCTAAGCTAACAACGTGATAATCTAATAATGTGACAAAAAAACAATACGGAGTGTTGCAGTGATGATGACTACATCATCATTATGCCACCATATTCTGACAACTCTTTCAGTCTTTATTAAAAAAATAAATCCTCAGAGTTTGAGTTAGAATAGTTTGCAAGAGTGTGATTATAAACACAATGAAGTTGTAAAAGCAAACTAGCAAACTAAGTTCCCTTTTGAATGTTCTCTCCCGTTACATCAATGGGCCAAAATGGGGAAATTCATGTGTACTCTGAATACTGAAGCCTGATTTGTTCACATTCCTGTAGCTGCACAAACAAATAGCGCTTCAGCCCATCAAAAGGGGTGGGGCCAACTGTTATATAAGTCAGCTCTGAGCGCCATTTCATCAGAATTTTCTCCTTCAGTGCAAAAATCATCTCCTTGTTGGACTCTAAAGAAGAAGAAGCAGCAGGAAGCTCGAAGCCTACTCGCCCTAGAAGAGACCCGACAGTGGAAGATCGCCTCTCTCAGCGCTTCCCTTGTGGCCATCTGGTGACTTAAAAGAGCCTGTCCTGAGCAAATTTCCACTACAACATTGTTTCAGATGTTGTGCTGCGAGTGTGGGGACTGATTAATTGGGCTTGAGTGAACACAACGACTCGACTCGCCAGTGTATTTTGCATGTAAGGATCAGCGCCCCTCGTCTGCAGTGAGCGGATTCATTTCCTTCGGGCAGATCTGATGAGGGAGCTGTTGTTGATGACAGCTTCAGATGCAGAGGAGTGGGCACTTGGCGCTTGGGACATCTTCGTCTCAAGGTGAACCACCACTGCATCAGAGCTGTGGCCCCTTGGATGACCCCTTGCCTGTTTCAGACAGGCGTTCCATTGGGACTGACCTCCAGGAGGAAGGTGGTCACAACAAATGCCTCCAACTCGGGTTGGGGAGCACTATATGAGGACAGACCAATGTTCGGCTCCTGGTCCAGCCTGGTCCTGGTCCAGAAGCAATGACTACACATCAACTGCCTAGAGATGTTGGCGGTTTTTCTAATCCTGAAAACCTTCCTAGCAGCCTTAAGAAGGCACCACGTCCTCCGTTTGGACAACATAACAGCGGTAGCCTACAGGATGCTAAGACGCCTCCTCCTTTGGGCAGTGCAGTCTACTCTAACTAAGGGCAGTTCACATGCAGGGCAGACTGAACCAAGGAGTGGACATGCTGTCCTGGGACAATGTAGCTCCAAGAGAATGGAGACTACATCCCCAAGTGGTTCAAACGATTTGGTCTGTCTTCGGGAGGGCAGAGGTAGACCTCTTCGCCTTAAGACAACGCTCACTTCCCAACATATTTCTCAAGCGAATAGGATGCTCTGGCCCACAAATGGCCCAGTTCTCGCCTTTATGCCATCCCTCTGATTTCCCTGCTCCCTCAGGTCATAAGACGAGTCAGGGAAGTCAGGTGCTCAGTCCTCCTGGTGGTCCCACTCTGGAGGAATCAGACGTGGTTGATCCAGCTGCTGTCAGCAGTCCCTTGGCCAATTTCATGGACAAAGGACCTCCTTTCTCAAGCAAGAAGCATGATCTGGCATCCCCGGCCTGAGCTGTGGAGCCTTTATGTATGGCCCCTCGATGGGAGTCATTACACCTTTTTGGCTCTTTTTTACTCTGAGGAGGAGCAGGGTCCGAATTTACACTGCCCAGTTTGGGTTCTTAGAGTGTATGTAGAGTGCTCTAGCCATTTAAGGCATTCAGAGCAGCTGCTTATTTGCTTCAAAGGCCGCTCTAAAGGTGCTGGCAGCCATGAAGCAGAGACTGATCCCACTGGATAGTTGACGCTATAGCCCTGGGTTAGGCCTCAGGGGCTTACAGTGCCCTATTGGAGTGAGAGCCCATTCCACTAGGGGAATGGCCTCCTCCTGGCCTTTGTCCAGCGGAGTTTCTATTGGTGATATCTGTACGGCTGCCAGCTGGTCTTTGCCGTCCACCTTCACCAGGTTTTATAACTTGGACGTCCCTGCCCTCCTATTCTCATAATCTCTCATAATTGGCTCATACTTATAGTAGCCCTCATTACGGGCAATCCGGGCTGGGATCACAGCGCTATCAGTCGAAAGATTCTGACGAAATGGCACTCAGAGCTGACTTATATAGCTTTTGGCCTCACCCCTTTTGGCGGTCTGAAGCACCATTTGTTCGTGCAGCTACACAAACCCGAAGAAATCAGGCTTCAGTATTCTGAGTTAACAGGAATTTCCCCAGAGCGTCCCTTGAAGCAATGCTCGTTCCCTTATCTCAGGTTACGTTATTAACTGGAGCGTTTTCCTGTTCATCGTGATGTTGTTTAACGTCTATCAAGACGAGTAAAACCTTTAAAAAAAAAATCACATGGGGTTATTACTGATTTATTTTATGTCATAGAGTAAAACATGAAAATATTTTGGACCTGTGCTGAACCTTATTTCAGACATTTAAACAAAACCCAATGACTTCAGGACGATGGAACCGGAAGCCTACAAAAATACCCCTGAAGGACCCTATTGAGTAAAATAGTTCCATTTAAATGTTAACGTTTTCTGTACTTCAGTACTTAAAGTAAACATTTCTCTCAACACTTATCTTGGATGGATATTGTAACTTGGTTCAACATCATCCTTCTAAACACTCTATCATATTATTTGATAGTCTTGGATCCTAGTTCCCAAATATGTATTTTGTCTTATGGCTATGGCAGATTTTTTCACTTGTTTTTCTTAAAAACAGTGTAAAACAATTCTGCCAGTGCTAGAACACAAATAATTTTGCAGTTGAGGTGAATGTATGATTTATATATGTGTGTATATACCTTAGATTTTGCCAAAATTACATATCTTAGGAGGCAGCATAATATTTTGGAACAATCTTTGTATCTGGTGGAATTTAGTTCAGAACCAAAATATCTGTAGAAAAATTTCCATTCATCTGATATTCATTCTTAAACATCCAGTTCAGTTATATACCCTCTGTTTTCTCAAAATTAGCTACTCTAGTGTCACAAAAACAGTGTCCATAGTGCTGTGGATTTAGTTGTTAATAGTAAATTTGATAAAAGATGGCAATTTTTTTTTTTTTTTTTTTGATTTAGCGGGAGGTTTGCAGCACTTTTCTGACAGCACAGGCATTTTTCAGTATCTTGGAGAGCTCTGAAATATTCAGATGTCAACTGGTTTTCTCTCATTTATCTTTAATTTCCGTTTGCATAATTCTAATTAGTCAGTCCTCAAAAACATCCATTTGCTGTTTCTTGGACTAAAAAGCTGAAAGTGGCCTGAATTTTTACAGAACTAATCGCCCCTGACAAATTAGTCTGGTCTGGTTGAGAATTGCCGCCTTTAAGCCTCGAATTTCTAGTTTGGACCACATAGATTTATTCTATGAGCTGCTTTATCGTGACAAATGTAGTGTGACAGATTGAACTGCATCCTGTGAGGTGAATACTTGAAGATGACAGTGATGTGAAAAAATTAGCACTGATGGGGAAAAAAAAAAACAACAGAGATGCGATCACACTATTGTCTCCATCTGACCGTTTAGCCCCAGTTCTGTCTTTGCCTTTGCAGTGGTTTAAAGAACAAACAGAGCGCTTGAAATTGGAAGTTGTTTTGCATTTGTTTTATAATTGACGCCCAATGCAGTGTTGTTGTATGACACAATTTTGAGTCCATTTATCATAATATGAGAGAACAACATAAATGTATATCTTTCATGATGGTATCATGCATCCAACGTGGAAAAATATAAACAGAAATATTTCTTATCACTTTTAAACAAATGTTGGACATGGAACAGTTAGGGTTACTAAATTCAAAATTCTGAATTTGTTTTCACCAAATTTAAACAAAGATAAATTCACTTGAGAAGCAGATTCTCTTGATGTTTTAAGACTTATTTTCAGGTGTATTTGAATATATATATTTTTACATAAATGTTAATAGCAGTATTCAAGCAATAAGATTTCAAATGTAATGTCATTTTTTCAGTTCTGTTCTATTCTCACAACTATCTTTGCAATGTACAAGGTTATGACCATTTGAATTAGATTAATGCATCTGGCAAATGCTTTATTACAAAGTGACTTGCATTGCATTTCTTGCCTTTCCCTCATGACCTTGGCATGGTCTCCTGTTCGAGCTACAAGAAAAGTGTCAATCTTAAAGACTTCTAGAATAGCTAGAAGGGCACAGTAATGAACTTTGTGTCTTTTTTTTTTCCACATACAGGTGACCATCCTCATCGTACTGGCCTTGGCCTTTCTGGCCTGCATAGTGTTTCTGGTGGTGTACAAAGCCTTTACCTATGACCACACCTGCCCTGATGGCTTTGTGTATAAGGTAAGTAGATGAACACAAAACTTTATTACACTATACTCCGTCAGCGCTAAATAAAACACTTCACCTGTGCAATAAATATATTTGGAAAACATTTTTACAGTCATTAGCCAATTAAACACTTTATTTCACTCATTATTTCAAGACTATTTAAGCACTGAATTAAATTAAATACCATTTGTAATGGTTGTTTAATTTGACTAAACTACTAATGTCTGAAAATAAGACTAATCCATTTGTAACTGTCAAATGTTACATATAAATGCAGTTACTTAGAGAGAAATACTGTAAATATGTACTGCTGTAAAATTCATCAAGTTGTTCAAAATAATACTAATGCCCACTTTGTTTTTAGACAAAATTCCACAAAATTATAGGCCAAAAAAAAAAAATGCCAAATTAAAAAGCCACTTTGTACGCTTTCATAACTACACTTTTAAAAATTAATATTGGGGGATTAGATAATGTCAAATTAAAACTTTTACTTTAAAGTTCATTTTAAATCATGTTTTAATGTCATTCCTGATTATAATTTTAACTATAGTATGTTACTGAATATTACATTTAAAGTTAATATTTTTAAATGTACTAAATTGCATCTTCATTATTACAGATGTGTAATTACAAATGTATAAAAACATGACATACAACTTTAAATAGAAATAACACTGAAGCGTATTTAGTTTACCATATTTGTAGCACATTTTAACAATATTTCAAACACAAAGTAATTATGAAATTACATCTAAAGATACTTAATATACCTTCTTAAATGATTAGCACATTAATCTATGATGATGACAGAATAGTGACGTGTGATGCACATTTGTCACATTGAAGCATTTAAATGGTAATCTTGCAATAATAATAATGTTCATATGCTGACAACAAATTTGGAGTCAAAATTCATAGCTCTAATGTTACATATTCCTATTTATTCCAACAGCACAAGCGCTGCATCCCTGCCTCACTGGAGGCCTACTACACCGCCCAGGACGCCAACAGCCGCGGCCGCTTTTACACCGTCATCAGCCACTACAGCATGGCCAAGCAGACCACCTCCCGCTCCATTTCTCCATGGCTTCCTGCTGGAAGTGCCCAACATGATGTCAAGCCTCCAAACACAGACAGCCAATGAGATTTCCCATGCTGCTTTTTAAAGATTTGTCATCACGTCCACCTGCATCACACAATTCCCTAACCCCCCAATATTTCCACTGGCTCATTTGTTCCTTTTATGTTCAGTGTTTATGTTTTTAGCTGCGTAGTTTTAATCTTATATTCATTTGTTTTATTATTATTTATTAATATTTATTTTTGTTGTACATTTTTTGTATCTAATACTCAACTATTGTTTGTACAAAGGCATGACTCTGCAATCTTGTCAAGCGGTTTCCCCACTATGTCTGTGAGTGTCAATGACCCATTATGGAAGCAGAATACCCATACGCCCCTTATGTAGTTAGGTAACAACAATCTTGAAAGGCATGATAAAACAGGGAGTTTTGTGCTTTTATTTCTGAAACAGCAGAAAATGCTCTCACATTAGAATATGAAAACAAACACCCTACTTGTTAGACTCATTTTTATGTACGACCTATTACAACATATTATTGAAATATTGATATAGGCCAACAATAAAACGGCAAAAGAACATATTGTACAGAATGTTATGGTTCCTACTTTGAACCTCGATGTAAATAACTCATGAGAGCAATTACCCATGGTGTGTATGTTTGTCAGACGCATTGTAATATTCTCACTGTTTCTCAATGGATGGAGGTGTTTAGAGCTTTGCGACTTTCTTTAGCTGGTGTCTATGCTTGCATTTAACCAGAGGCAAAACCTTGGACTCTTGAGATGATTTGGTGAAATGTCTCATCTGAATTCCTGCCAAAGCTTGATTTTCTGCTATGTTTGGTCACAAGTCTGCTCTTTTTCCATTTTTATATTCGTTGTCAGAAAAAAAAAATGGATTTTTGAAATCTTGTGCTGTTGTTAGTTGAGATGTAGCAAAGCCTTGAGTATTTTTGATTGTGTATCCTTTAGGTTCAAAATAATAAAGATATACAAGGTGTTCAATTGTTGCGTCTTTTGGTTCTTGTTGAGTAGCGGGTAATCACTGTGTGTGTGTGTGTGTGTGAGAGAGAGAGAAAATAATCTTCAGACAACCTGGGAAATTTCAACAACACACATCTCATGGGAAAGGAACATCACAAATGGCATCTCTTCGATATCTCGGTTGTTTCTCTTTGTTCTCTTTGACACCAATGAAATGAAATGGAAAGTAAACAAAAATTTACAATGCTCCTTTTTTATATAAAAAGGCCCACTATTTTGAAAAAGAAGAGTGCTTAGTTGTATTGAATCTGTAATTATGAGTACTTCTTTTCACAAGGGCAAGTCATCAAAGGGATTTTAGGAAAAACACCTTAGAAAAACTTAATATATAAAACAGCTATCCATTTAAGTCTTCTGAGTTTTAAACAAGCAATAGAGTTTTCCTGTAACTGATACCTGAGTAATTAATTAATCATAATAACAACAATAGCCTTGTCATATCAGAAATACAACATTTAACTGCTAGAAACAATGTCCAGTGACTTGACGAATCTGTCAGAACTCATTCCGCTGACTCAAGATGATCACAGTTTCTCTCTCCTGGGTGGGCTGGAGTCTCAGATGAGTGAAGCACAGCAGTCGCACATTAGACTGACAGCTGGTTTATTTCTGCTTGGCTAATTAGCAGCCCTGTTCATCTCGTCTGTTCCTAGCTCTCCTTCACCTCACATTCTCTCGTGCTGAGAAGACTGAGCCACATCCTGAATGTCAAGATACAGATTGAAAAACAACTGGCATGGATGCACCAACTCTGTAATCAATTGACTATAGATGCTAAATGAGTATAAAACGAGAATACTCTTAAATTGTTATTCAACTAAATACTGAGCATTTGGATGAAAAATTAAGTGAGAATTATTAAAAAACAGAAGATGTTTATTTGTTTCTCCTAGACAGCAGTGATATTATAACGAGTAAATGAATACTTCTGCTTAAAGTCAACACAAAACAGCATTTGAAAGAAATTTAATTCCTTAGTGAAATTCAGTTCTGTGTCAAACATAATATTCAATGATTAAAAATAAATTAATCAATGAAATTGTAGGGTGGCTTTTGATTTGAGTCTTTATAAATTGATGAGATCATGAAAAGTTGGCTATTGGTTATTATTTACTGTATATATCTGTCAAATTTTTCTTAAAACAAACTTTTCTTTAAAATAACATGCACTGACAAGTTGTAGAGGAGAATATGTATTTCAAAAACTAGCTTAATGTTTACTTCAAGTCCCCTAAGGAGTTTTCAGAGAAACATTTCAGATGAAATTGAAATTTGAACATTTGAGAGAACTCAATTAAGTCTCCTGAGCTATGAAAGAGCAACATATGAGCAATAAACTTTTCTGGCTTATCCTTACAGAGCATTAAATCAAAAGCCTATATTAAACTGCACTGTACTTGACAAGAATAAGATCTGTGAGAATGCTGTTCAAAAGATCCTTTGAACTTGTTTTATCATTGATTGGATACGACACTTAAAGACATTTGCAAATCCTTCTGAGGTTTAAGATTTAAGAGGATTTTCTCAAAGTATAAGGTAGATCAAGCCATATCTGGGCTGGTGGAAAATTTTAGTCAAAGACAATAAAATCCCACAAAGAGCGGTGTGCTCACAGGATCACATAACTTGTTTAAAACAGCTTGCTAGTGTAGCTTCATGGTCTTCCAGCTTGGCTAAACTGACAAATACAGCAAACCCTTCTAAAATCCAACAGAACAGACTAGTCAAGTCAAGTCACCTTTATTTATATAGCGCTTTTAACAATACAGATTGTGTCAAAGCACTTAACAGTATCAAATTGGAGGATAGAGTGTCAGTGATGTATAATAAGATTAAACACTCAATTTTCAGTTAACTAGACTAGACTAGGCTTAGGCAGGCTGGCTGAAGCTGGCTTTCAGGGTGAGCATCACATTCTTAAAAAGAAATCACAGATTTGTAAACACACGGGTCAGTCTTCATGTTAGATGGTGTCCCTCAACAGTAAAAAGCAACTTTAAACAACAATAAAGTGGTATTAAAAAAAAAAAAAAAAAAAAACTCCCATGACTTCATGTCTGTGCTTTTACTACAATAGAAATTGGCCTTTGAATTACTTCCTGTCATACTATATTATAGTCTGTGATGTTATCATCATAACCTATTTTAGATTTATTTTACTAAATCTTTTAAGAAATATATATATATATCATAAATATTTCTGTCCCATGAATTTGAAACAATCACAAATCTCAACATTTCATAAATAAATAAATAAATAAATAGTCAGTGGTGTTCATTTTATTGCTATCATGGATCTCCAGTATTTCATTAAAAAAGAAAGTTTTGAAGTACACTACAAGTGCACATTCCATACAATTATCTGCACTACATTTCACAAAGGACAAAATAATAAATATAGATTAATTTATGTTTTAGCAGATAACTAATGAAAATACTACAAACCTATAAAAACACACACACTACAGGGTTTCCAAACCCTTGAACAGAGCACAATCACATTCAGAGAAAACACAAGAGCATGGAAGTGCCTTGGAGAAACAGGTCCAGTTAAATTAAGGTTTAGCAAATTGTGATGTTTCACTGTTGCTATGGAGGCAGCTGAAGCATCGAGCTTTCGTGTCTCACCACAACCTGTGGCAATGCACTTGTGACGCATGTGCTGAAAAGCACAGTGGAAAACAACACGTCAGTATTTGTAAGTATAATTTATTTGAACACTAAGTGATGAACCAAAATGCAATCTAAGTACCTCAGTGTAAGTCAGTGTAATGGCATCACAGTAAAAGCAGTGTAGGATTGAGCTATGTCTTTATCAATTACATATTCTCTGGCTTCCACTCTGTTTAAAAAAAAAATGCCCTAAATGAGTGTAAAGATCATTTCACAGTGGTGCTTGTAATTTGTAGTGTCAAGAAATAGGACTAATGCTGTCCCTCTGGTTTTCATGCATACTTAAGTACTGTGACAGATCCAGTTGGACTTATTTAATCTTTTTTTACTCAGATTGAGCCTTACAAACATGTATGTCATGATAAACGTCTCTTTCATCTGAGTAAGAAGATGAACCTGACATACTATTACTGCAGAGCCTATGACTTAAGAAATGGATTGGCTCCCTCAAGAGCTTACAGCAAATGTGTGTGTGTGTGTGTGTGTGTGTGTGTGTGTGTGCGCGCATGTGTCCTGCTGTGCTCCTGTCACCCAAAAGCTGTTGCCTGGCCACAAGGAGGGAGGCAGCAGGTCACCCGTCACGACTAAGTAAAGCAAGCAAGGTTAAAACAAAATCACAGAACACCACAAACTTACTGAAAGCGAAGCTCCACGACACCGCGTTTTGTTTTTACACAGATGACTCATCTCAACAGGAAGCTCTCCCACTGTGCTGATGCCGACCCCCTCTAACAGGGTCCCAACAGATATCTGACTGTGACATCTGTCAACTCATTTTAGGCGAGAGCGTAGTTTGGTGCTCAAATGTAGCACAAGATATTTCATTTTACATAGTCAGAACTTGACAAATGCCACAGGCCTTTCACGCACAGATATTAAAGTCTACATACATGAAGTGGCATTCACAACCCAAAACTTGTAATGTACTGAATTCCAGCATGAAACAGAATACCAATGGGACAAAAAAAAAAAAAAACCCAGCGACACTTGATTTGTGAAAAAAAGTGCACTTAACTTTATTGAATGAGCACTTATAATATACTTCAAATCTTAGTTGTATATTTTAAAAATTTACTTCATGTGCTTCATGTTTCTTAACACACTTAAGTAGACTTTAAAAATTGCATTGTAGTAATGTCAAATTAAAAGTTTTAAATCATAACTTTTTATATATAATCTTTACTTTAAAGAAGTACACTTATTTTGATGTGTTGACTAACATATTGAAGCACACGTACTTGATTATAATTTTAACTATAGTGTGTTTAGATTATATGTAAAGTTAATATACTGTTATATAAATGTATTAAATTTCAACTTCATAATTACAAATGTGTAAATACAAATATATTTATACATGACAAAAGTTTTATTTTAATGTACATTAATGTATATTTTAATGTTACATATTATTTTATTATTACATATTAAACTTAAATTCAACTTTAATGGGTCAAAAAGAAGTAAAGTTTTTAAGTTTAACTAATTGCAATTAATAGTACACCATACAATATAAACTGTGCTTTTGCTGTGGCAGCACAGACTCCAACACTCTAGGGGGTGATATGGCTCAAATGTCTCTGCTATAAAACCAAATGTGGTATAACTCAGGTACAGCTATTAGCATGCTAACTTACTCAGCAAGGTTGCTCTGCCATCACAGTACTGGCCTGAAAGAGAAAACTGTAAAAGAAGACCATTTATGTGAATGTCTGCTAAAGTGCCCCTTGTGGTAATGCTGACAATTACGTTTATGTTCACATATTTGTGAATAGTTTTTTGACATAAGGCCAGGAATGTTTACTAGGAGACTAAATGAGGTCAATTATGATTAAATGTCTGCTAAATATATTCTAATGAAGCTTTCTATTACTGTAAAAATGTTTGGATAATAATAAAACACACTAGCTAAGATTTATAACTGTAGCAGCAATGACTTTATTGCTCTAACATAAAAATCTAACCTCACATTACTTGTCCTTGAGAGCATTTTTTTTTTTTTTTTTTTTTCCAAATGTGTCTGTTACTTCCCACCTTTTGAATAATTCTTGGCTCACTATTTTGTCTTTAGGGATCCCAGCAGGGCACACTCATGGCTTGTGTGTAATTTTGGCATGGCCTACTTTTCCAGGGATGTTTAATTGCTCGCCTGTCCGCCTTCCTACCCATAGGCATTGTGTTCACCAGTAGCACTTGGAACTACCATTAAGACCTTATCCATGCATTATTCAAAATCAGAGGATGGTTTATTTATATACATTATATGCTTCTTTTTTGAGAATGTGTTGTTTTTACAGACTTAAGACTTCATTTAATCAGAGTGCTTTTAAAAAAGGGCAGTGGAACAAATTAAAAATATATTTTTGGTTGTTTTATAGGACCTAAGAAAAGTATTGCATTATTATAAAATATCCCATGAGCCTCTTAAGCATTCTAAAGGCCCATTCACACCAAGTATGATAATTATAACTATAAAGCTGTAATAATCAATCTAATTCACTGACAATAGGGAAATCCACACCATAACTATAACAATAATGTTGGAACAATATCTTTGGAATCACTTCCAGAACATGTTTTCCAGCTAATGAACAATAAAATCATTGATATCAGTCAGAATCCAACTGACTTTAAAGAGCTTGAACATTTAAAGCAGCAGATGATGTAATCGCAGTGTGTGTGCAAAATAAACAGAATGTTATTGTGTACTGGTGTGGATGCTAATATAACTATAATGTCTTTATAGCTCTAAGTGTCATTCTTGGTGTAAATGGACCTTAAAGCTTTGTTCAGAAAAACGAGTGAGTCTAATTAGATATAACACATTTTGTATGCCCCCGATACAAAGCCTGGCCCAAACAGTGGGCATTGTAATCGCAGTGTCTTCTCCTAAAGGAATAATTGCAACCTTCCTTTGTGGAGAAAGCAACACCAGAATGCACTGTGACAAACTATGTGAATGAATGAATGAATGAATGAAAGTTGCTTTGGATAAAAGTGCCTACTAAATGATTAAATGTACATGTAATGTAAAAATAAACTACCTCACCACACGTTTGTTTGCTAGTCTCCTAGCTTAGCAACATAACTCTACTAAAGCTTTTTTGTTGATGCGTGAGTTTTTTCTCCAAGTACTTTAAGAGCAAGCGCAAACCCCAACCAATTTCTTTTGATAACTCAATCAAGCAGTCACCTGTCAAAAAAAGGTATTTTGAAAAAAACATGGATGGATCTGATCACAACAGTAGTGTTTTATGTGAGGATGTACTACAAAACACAATACTAAAGGCTCAGAGTCAGGGATGTCAAACTCAGCTCCTGGAGGGCCACAGCCCTGCAGTGTTTAGCTTCAACATTAATTAAACACACCTGATCCAGCTTATCAGGCTCTCCAGGCTTATTTAAAAACTACAGGTAGGCTATGTGTGTTGAGGCCTGTTACATGAAGCCGGTTTCCACTGCTACCCAGGTAAGTTTGTGTTTGAGCATACTCTGTTTTTTCGGGCTCAAGAAGGTGGATGGTAATGCTGCCTTCATCGTAAATACGAGTTTCCTACTTGGAAATTGGATATGAACGGCCTCCCTAGTGGTATTTACAACTGGGAAACTGAGAGATAATTTTGATACCTGAGCATAAACTTTAAATATGGCGGAGAAAAGAAACATAGCAGTAGTACTGTAGTTTCATTTGTTTTTCTCACAACATCTACATTGCTTTCTCCTGCTATTACAGTCATGAATATTTACATATTATTTAATGCATATTGTATGTATTGAGCACAGCAAAAATAACATTTATTTGACCGAAATTTGGGAATCGTCAGTCAGCTGAATATCTAGTGCTGTGAATGTTTATATGGCTATTAATGAATGGGATGCTTCTTTTTATTCAAACCTGTCGGATATTGACTAAATGTCTTCTAATCTATACCTTTTGGCTTTAATAAAATTTCCCCAAGAAACAGGCAAGAATGAATAGGCTGTCCACCATGATTTCTGTTCTTTCCGACAACAAAGCACTTGAACACAACAAACTCGTAATTACAGCTTCAGAAGTGGGAAGTTTCCAATAGCACGTGAATTAGCATAACTTATGCTATACACAACTAACCTGCTCCAGAGCAGGGTTTATTGTCATCTATATGTATTTTGTCATCACAGTGTCATCTTTAGAGCTCTTTGTGAACCTATATGAATTATTAAATTCAGCTGATTCCTTTGCATTGACATAGTCAGATACTGTACTTTCAGCTGCCTTCTCAAGCTTTCACTGTAGCAGCAGTGTTAATTCCTGCCTTGTAAATGTGTTTAAATTTATTATATTTTTAATAATGATCTTCAGCAGAGAGAAATTGGATATTGGATATTAGGTGCACACGCTCCAAAGATCAAACCCTGAATTAACTGTTAATGTTTATATCGAGCTTTGTGAGCCCGCTGAACCTGATCTAAACTAGGCTGGATTTGTTTGGTTTTGTCAACTCTAAACCTACTCTGAAACTGGGTTGACAGATTTCCCAGAACAAACTGTGTAGTGTATGGGCACAGATTTCCAAGTTTTTAGCAGTCAAGTTCAGACTATGTTTCTGTGCAGTTGGAGGATATCAAACGTTTAATATTTTGAGATGATTTTAGAACACATATTTTTTCATTTGTCATACGTCTCCTAGCAACAAGGCACATGTTTCTGTGAAAGTTTGTAGTGTTCACAGCAACTTGGAAGTCTGGTATAAAGTGACCTTCAATCATTTAGTGCATAATGCTCACTTTTTCTCTAACTATTTACAATACCAGCAGGTAAGGCTAAATCCACATTAATTCTGATGTATTTGAAAATGGTGTTTTGGCTTCAAAACGCTCTCTGTCCACACTAGCATTTTCCAATAGTTTCTTGTCCATACCTACATGTCTGAAAATTTTTAAATTACCTTGCTCGTACCTCTTTTCAAATACCTCCATTTTCACAGTCCACACTACAATACGAAAATAGCTTCTCTTCAGCTGAACAGATTTCTGGCAAATTATATCATAAAGTATTAATGTCATTTTGGTGCTAAAGTGTGAATGGTAGTTTATTGTTCAGAAACATAAAGCCACTGCATGTGTGGATAGCAGATGTGGTACAATTACTGTAAAAGTAAATTTTATTGCAATTTAGCAGGTTTAATGTGTGAAGGTGTCTCATGTAGACAGCAGACAGCAATGCAGCTCAGTAGGCTTTATACTTTCCCAACCTCTGTTGCCTTATCAGAGCCTAGGAGGGCTATTAAACCAAATCTAGTGGGAGAACAATCACCAGTACAGCTCTTTACACTGAATCTATTCTGAGACACCGGTTCCTCTCAGTGTCTGAACTGCAGCAGTTGTCTTTGTGTCAGCTCTGCATAGTCCTGCTCCATTCTCATTAATTAGCACAGTCGATTAGCAATTAAAACGACTGTTAATGAAACCTTCTCCTTTTCTCCCACCTCTGGGCATAACAAGTCTGAGTCAGGAGAACAGTACAACGTTCCTGCCAAATTCAATAGAGATGGTGGAAAGTGAGCCACAAAATACTCTTCCATTGAGATGTGAACAAAGAGCCTATTCTATTATGGAAATGGGCAAAGTTATAGTCTGTATTCATCAGTGATGTATAGTACACACTTTTAAATATGAAATCTCAGTTTCAAATATGAATGAAGGATTTTTTTCCCCCATTTTCCAATTTGATATGTTAATTACATGTAAATTCACCCCAGGCAAACTCTACTCTGCATCACTCTCTTATAGTCTGAAACAGACAAAGAGATAGATATAAAGGGAAAACATCTAAGTGATGTTATACAAAATATCAGCATTCTCGAAATGGCACTTGGACAATCAGATTAGAGGAGCAGAACAAACTGTTGTACATTATATTTTAGGTTTATTACAAATATTAGATACAAATGTTTAATTCTTTTGAGAGTGTACAAATACTCGAATAAATCATGCACTGTTGAGCTTTTTATGCAATGATTTTCATAGTGATTTCTGTGATTAATGGATTTGTGTGGCTTGGCCTCCTCGGGATTATGTGATTTTTTTTTTTTAAATTTTTTGAAATTTTTTATTTAAATGAGTTGAAATTAGACTTGTGGCTTCTATACAAGCATATACGATTGCTTAACAGTCTAAGAACTCGTAGTAGGGCTGTACTGAAAGCTTTATTTGTTGTGGCTTTGTGTATATTGCTATGTTATTGCTAAAATGTTCTTTCTGGAGAAAATGAATGGTATTCATCTATTACAGGCATTGTAGTTATCTACCCTTATGAAAAAGAAGTAAACTTTAGCATACTTTTACAAAGAATGCTTTTTACAGAAATAATATACTTTAAATGAATATATTTAAGTGCAAACTGAATGTAATGTTTTCATTTACTTAACTGCATATAAAAGTTTGATCTTCCACACCTTACTGACAGAGAGGGTATCATAGAGGTCCACAAACTGCAATACTATATGTGACCCTGTACCACAAACCCAGTCATAAGGGTCAATTTTCTGAAAAAGCTGAATAAATAAGCTTTCCATTAATGTATGGTTTGTTAGGATAGGACAATATTTAGTCGAGAAACAACTATTTGAAAATCACATATACTGTATACTCTGTGTCTATACTACAACATTTCAACATTTTAATGCTTCGTTGTGGCATTTTTAAACCAAATGAAGCAGCTAATCTGCTATCAGTGTGGTGTGTTAAATTTAAGAGAATCTTGATTCTGGGGGACTTCAGTATATATTATATATATATATATATATATATATATATATATATATATATATATATATATATATATATATATATATATATATATAGACCACAATGGCTGTGTAATGATCAAGGACATTTTGTCTTTTTTGGACAATTTTAGTCTCTCAGAATTTTTTAATGGCTCATTGTAAAGGTCATACACTGGACTTGGTTACTGCAAATGACTCACTGGTGTCAAAGTTTTCATCTGTTGTTGTCTCCTTGAACCTAGAAATATTACGTCTTAGTAGACATTCACTAGGTACTTGTTACATGCACACCGGGCTTTCCCTCACTCTCTGCGTCAATTGAAACTGCAAGATCTTCATATTCTTCTCAGATTACAATTACTAAAAATAACCAAAGCAATTCTAGATAGCTCTTTCACAATATTAATAGGCTATTTAAAGTCAACGCTGTTAGCACTTTATATGCTTCAGTTCAGTATTGATTTTTTTCTCTCTGTCTCTCTCTCTCTTTTTTTAGTTCAAAAATTGAAAAGGTTCATAAACATCTCTAGCTCACTAGTGCCATTGGCATTACTAGTCAATTGATCTAGTGTACTTTTCTTTCCAAATTTTCCTATCTAGATCCCGAGTCACTTTGTAGGCTGCTATCGTGGATAAAAGCTTTCACTTGCATGATCATACCTTTGCCTTCAAGGGCATTTAAATCTTGTTTTTTGCTCCTTGTGTCTGGCTGTTCTCAGTATAATAAATGACTCTCTGTCAACTGGTACTGTGTCAGCAGCATTTAAAACTTTTGCTGTAAGTCCAGTTTTGAAAAAAAAACAAAAAAAACAAAAACAAAACAAAAACAAAACAAAACAAAACAAAACAAAACAAAACAAAACAAAAAACAAAACAAAACAAAACAAAACAAAACAAAACAAAAAACAAAAAAACAAAAAACACTGATTTGAACAGTTTTTAGTAAGTTATTTTCATTTCTAATCTCTCATTTTGACTAAAAGTGACAATAAATGTATTGTCACTTCACAAGTCCACAGCCACTTTATGATCTGAGTGAGCTTGTATCTTTTGGTGGTCACAAATTTGATGGTTGGACCTGTTCATACTGGTGTCCTGCTGGCCAGCTACCATGATCACTTGGCCTTAACTACCACTTCTATGTAGAATATTGTTAAGGCTTCATTTTTTATCTCAGAAATATTGCAAGCTTATGATATATTCTATCCTTTTCTGTTGCTAAAAGGCTGTAATGCACTATGACTACTGTAATGCACTCCTTGCTGTAGTTTCTAAACCCTCTCTAAACAAATGAAAATACCAGAAAAATTTGGCAGCCAGAATCTTGAACAGACCAGGGCTGTTGATCAGATTACCCCTATTTTGCACTGTTTTTGCACAGGCTTCATGTCAGGTACTGACATATAACGCATTGCATGGTCTGGCTCTGCAGTATTTGCCTGAACTCCTAACACCATCAAGTTGTAAACCTGTGCTGTTCTCAAAGTTGTCTCTTAGTTGTTCCCCATACTATGACTATGCCCTGAAATTTTGTAACTCTCCAGACTGACAGTAGGGAATCACAATTGTTAGGTATTTTTAAATCTCATTTTAAAACATTTTATTTCAGGGTAGCTTTTTACTTGTTTGTTTGTTTGTTTATATGTTGCCTTGTTTCTTTTTTGTTGTGTTTTGCCTTTGTATAGCGCTTTGAGAAAGCAAATTTTAAAATGACGCTATAAAATGATTTTAAATATTCTAAATTAAATAAAAGTGTATTATACTTCATATTGAATTCAGTTAATTGAACTCAATTGGGATTTTTGACCCACTTAAGTAGGACATCTTTATATGTACACTCTAAATACATTAATAACACTCTGAACACACTGATTACATCTTTATATGCGTACTGCTGAATACATTGACAATAATTCATGTTCAGGTGCCTCAAAATCATGAGATGTCAAAGAAATCCTTAATACAGGAAATAAATCATGTAAGAAGGCAAGTGGCCAAGGGCCTCAAGTGCTGGTATTGGGACAGGTCCATAGTCATGAAAGTGTGCTCTCTTTAAGTGCGCGTCTTTTTCACAAGGGTATGGCAGCAGTAGGTCATGGGGGCTTAATGTGTGTCACAGATCCAGCAGAGTTAGTGAGCTTGTGAACTAACATTGTGCCTTGTCCATCTGTTAGTGTTTTTCCTCCAACATGAATAGATTAAAATATTAGATAAAGACTAAACAACGTTAATGTTTTTCTTTCTTCCTGTTTCTTTAGTCCACTGTGACATGTCAAATGTTCAAACTTTCACTTATGTATGAATTCTCTTTACACTCTGTTTGGCTCCAGCACACAACATGAACATCAGGGAGTTCTGGCATGATGACATATCTGTCACTTTTATCTAACAGACATGAGGGCAGCCGCAGACATGGCTGGCAGAGCATGTGGAAAACATAGAGTTATTCAAAAGTAATCTCAAGGTTAAAATGAATATGAAAAAAGGCTGTAGAAATACTACTTTCCCAAACAGTATTGCAGTTGAATTTCTATGATCTTATTTTTTATTTTAAATATGTAATATAATATAAATATGTTTTTATTTTAAGTGCTGAAAAATTAAAGGTGCACTATGGATAATTTCTTAGTATAAATAAATACTGTCTCCTTGCCTTACCCAATAGTTAGCTTATAATAAAGATTTATAATTTGAAGTACCAGGACAAATTTCAGAAACATTTCAAACTTGAAATGTTCAGGTCATTCATATTTGCGTTGTTACATCATATCTCTAAATAAATAGAAAAAGATCCAGCTATTACAGTTTATGTGTGATGTGGTGGGAGTTGTGTGAATACTTCTGACAGCTTGTAATCATAACTAACAAGCAACATTATTCACACAATGGATCTTTCAAAAAGACATAAGCATAAGGTAAAGTGACAGAGCCCATAAAACAACTACAGTATCAATATTTAATGGGCTTTTCAGAGATGGCAACAACTCTAAAACTTCAAAATATTTAAAATTGACTGCCTTTTTCTTGCCCAAATGGCAGTCTGGCAATTGTTACATGTGTTGAATCTCAGCATTGTCTTTGTAATCTTTTTTTCTCTTCATTTCAAAACACTGTTTCATGGTTATGCATCTGTTCTGAAGAACTAAGCAGAAGTCCTATTTATGTACAGTATATATGTAATTTTTCTGTTCACCTGTGAACTTTTTAAAAAAAAATTTTATTATTGTTGCAATTTTTTCCCTATGCATCTATGTTTTAATTTATTCATTTTCTTTAAATAACATTTTTTCCCCTAAATGTTTTTATTATTATTATTATTATTATTATTATTATTATTATTATTATTATTATTAATTTAATTCACCATTGGCATTTCTTAGGTCAAAGGTGAACTTGATCTTCAGCTACTACACCCTGATCAAAAAGCCTCTTCAACAACAGCGGTTTACAGTATGGGATGTTGCTACATGATATACTTAATCTGTGAAAAAGTACATAAATACATTGCAAGCTTCACTACGGGAAACAGAAAGTGTCTGAATTCACATCCCTATTTTCAACTCTAATCCAGACTGCAATTGCTGATCGGTTAAACCATGCTATAGCTGGAGCTGAAGACACCTATTTTCATCTCATTCAACACAGTCTCATATTCATTCAGAGGATGCACTCAATGTTTGAAAGCTTTCTAAAGACGCACCCACTGTGTATAGTATCCAATTGATTTTTGCAAGTCTATTTGTTGAAATCCTCTGTGTATAGTCCAGACGTGTGAATTCTGCTACCACCTTAAATCAGCATAATGTAATTTAACCACATGTAAATGTAAACTTGTGCATGCCGTGAAATCTGCAGCTATTCATGGAAAAACCTGATCACAAGTTGTCACCTTCTGCTCGTCACCTAACGCTCTTCAGCAGTGCATCTCACCTCCATGTCTACTTCACACACTCACACTGCAATCTTTTTATATCCCACAGCCGCTGGTGAATAAGAGTCAGACAACAAGATGTCCTCTAAATCCTTGCCGTCTGTTTGGTGCAAATGATGTTGAGATTAATTTTTATCCATGTGTTCTGTCATTTCTTTTTAATGGCCATGCTTGACTAATCCCTAATATGTTAATATTAAAAACAGAAAAATATTGTTCACATATAGTTCAATCATGACAAGTCTCTGAATAGTTTTAGCATGATATGACAATGTTAATGTATTTGATCTTGGCAGACTACATCTGCTATGCATGCTGCTGCTGATGTAGCAGATGCAGTTAACCAAGACCAAATACATTAACATCATCATATCATGCTAAAACTATTCAGAGACTTGATTTAACTATAAGTTTCTGCAAATAGATACACAGACATGCTGCTGTGAGCATGTAAGATATGCCACTGCTGCATGAATATGCATACATAAATTGCGTAGACAAGTGGAGCTGGGGGAGGTGGAGGGTTTCAGAAGAGCTCTGATAATGACGTGATAGTTGTACCCAGGGCCGCTGCAGGCCAAATGGGTGCCCTAAGCAGAATTGTATTATTGTGCCCCCTCCCCCAAATATTATGGATGTAAAAAAAAACAACAACAACATCAAAAAACACCCACTATAGGGGTCAAAATAGATATTTAAAGGTGCTGTATGCAAGTTTTTGACTCTTCTAAAGCCAAAAAATAACATAATATGTTTGTAGATATTTAGGAAACATGTTATGTTTACATAGCTGTTTCTCTGAAAAATAATGCTATAACCAGTAATTCTACTCTGAAATGTGCGTTCCGGGGCGGAATGCCTTTGTTTTTGCAGTACCCATTTCAACCGCTAGCTGTCAATCTTACATACTGCACCTTTAATAAAATATAAAAATAAATAAATAAATTGTAATTAAATTGTATTATTTACAAATTAAAATTTTAGCTCTAGACAGTTACCTATGGCTATTATTTTGTTAATACAGTTGTCTGATTGATTTTATAGTCTCAAGCATTCAGAAATCACACAAAAGAAAATTGAGCAGTTTTACTACGATAAAACCGTGGTTAAGGGTTGTGATGTCCACATGTTTTGAAGAAAGAGGCTGTAGCATTTCTATCGCAAAAAGGTGGCCAAAAATTAAAGATTAAGAGGATATTTGAATTAGCCTAAATCTGCTTGGTCAATATTAAAGGACTTCATAGTTCTGTAAGTGTATTACCAGGCCTTTGGCTCCCATTTGTAACAATATGTAATGTAAATATCTAAATTGTTTATTTTGTATTACATTATGTATTTTAACAGTGTTTTTCAATGAAACCATATAATTTTTAACCAATCATTATTGTCTCATTGTTTTTATATAATGCATTTTAAGTCATTTTAAAGGCTGTTGTTGGCTTAGGTCTGTTTTCATAACCACACAAAAAATATTATCTTAATACTTCTTTGTAAACTATTATTTGAATTAACAAAACCATGGTTAATTTGTGGTTACCATGGCTACAAGAACCATGATTTTTGGTTTTATTCGTAGTAAAACCATGGCTAGTTTTCATAAGAGAACATGGAAAGTCAGAGAGAATATGCGTTGTTGGTGGTTAAATTATTACTGACATTGAAACATTATTAACGTCAACAGCCAAAAAAGTTTCACAGGATTATGAATGTAGGCTGCCTAAAAGTGATGCACGGGCTTCATCTTTTTTTCTTTTTCTTTTCTTGGTGCCAGTTTGCTGATGTCTTTTCACAGGCATAGCTGTACATCAATTATGGTCATTTGCTTTCAGCCACAAACATGGTGCGAGCAGTCGCGGGCGCGGATACGGGAATGCTGCGACACGTGTGATTAGTCTACTGTGTCTGCGTTAACCGTAAAACGCATTTTTTTTATTTTTTTTATAATTATATATATGTTAATGTTTAGATTTTTATTCATGTATATGTTAATTGTAATACTAATATAGAACGAAAGTGTTTTTTTTTTTTTTGTTTCTTTTGTTGAGCAACTGGGATGGTGCCCCCCTGGGAGTTGGTGCCCTATGCAAACTGCGTACTCTGCGTATAGGGAGCGGCGGTACTGGTTGTACCGTGTAGTAAATTTGATTGCTAACAGATTGGCTGAAAATAATCTATCAGACTACGGCATCTAGAGGTTCTTGACTGAGCTAGATATTTATTTTACATCAAGTCTCTTTTTGGTATATTTGTAGAGATATCATATGAAAATGACTTGAGTTATCCAAATCCAAAGCAATGCAAGTACTGTAGGCTATGTGTAATGGAGAGATAGCAATATGTATTGCATAAAGTAAGTGTCTGGCCTAAGTTATTGAACCTATATTCCTTTAATGTGTTCCATTAAATAAGATAAGGTGCTGCTCTGGTCTATATTTATGGCAGGTAGTGTTTTAGATATACAGTATGTGAAATGGATAGCATCCCCCACAGGGAAGTAAATCCCCGGGCAATGTTTTCTTGGCAATGCAAGCTTGCTCAATTAGAGGACATTAAATGGTAAGAGCTCTTGCCTCATGAAAAGGTCAGCAGTTAGACCTTGGCAAAATGTCAGCCTTGTGTAACTAGCGCAGGCCAGAAGATCCTTGGCCTGAACAAGCAAGGAGTTCATGAGAGATCTCTCTCATTTGTTCACCTGTCTACTATGAAATGAATGGATGCTATAAATGATAGCTGTACGATTTCAAGGAATGACTGACAAATTAAATGTGCTAATGGTGAAACCGGAGCCTTGGAACATGTAGAAAGAAATATCAAGGACACAGATAGATGCTTCTCATACATGCACTTTGCTTATAGTTGTGGGTCTAAAAGCAATGAATGCAATATCAATAAGTCACGCAAAATTTGACCTGATTCAACTGCATGACAATACAAAATTAAATCCTTGAGGTTACAATGAATGTTCTGTTGCACCCTGTATTACACCGTAATATTGAGGTCAGGCTCAACAAATCCTGGCAAATGGTGGGGAATTAAGGCTTTTGTTGATGCAGTCGGAGCACTAGCACTTTTCATGCCATTATCAGCAGAGCAGCTCAATGTGTTTGATATATTCCAAATACAACGACAGCTGACCTTTGCAATCTATTAAACAGGCCTGTTTAGCTCAGTAAATGTTATTTGTGCAATTTTGTGTTTTAGTCTGAAGTAGACGTTGAATTCAAAGACATACACTCATTTGTTGCAGTTATCTGTGACTACTTTTGAGAGAAAGCCTTACGAAAAAGTACAGTGGCAGAACCATAACGAATGGTCTCATACTGTGTCCTAACCAGGCAGGACATGACAAGTTTTTGGCATTAACTTATTAGAGTCATGTAGAGCTGAATTTAGACCAATCAGGGCCGTATTCACAAAACATCTTAAGGCTAAAAGTAGCTCCTAACTTGCCGATTTAGGAGAAAATCTTAAAAATAGTACTAATAGTGCTAAGTGTCAGTCCTAAATTTAGGACTCCTAAATTTTTGCTCTAAGAGTATTTAACAAAGCGTTTTAGCATTAAAGCTAGCTCCTAAATCTGTGAAACGTTATGAGTAGTGAAGAGGTCCTATCCTAAAATGGCTGTTGCCGGCAATCTGCCTCGGAATATAAACATTTTAGAAACATTTGACGATAATGAGCCTTTAAAAAGGTATCACGTTTAGGGTTTGGAGGTTATCTCAACTCCAAATTTTCCTTTGATTATCATTTTCATTAATCAGTTGGGCAAGAAGTAACAGCTGTTCTTGCGTCCAGTTTGGTTTTCTTTTACATTTGCATGTCTTACTATCAGCCATGATTATTCTACTCTGTTAATTAAAAGGAGGTTTATATGCATATCCGCTACGAGAAGCATACATGTAAGAGGCTGACAATTAGCTGAACATGTACTGCATTTTAAAAATCTTTATTTGATTGTGGCAATTAACATAACCTTTATTTGGATATGGCAACATACAATATCTCTATGAAGAAATCTCTGACAGAGACCCCTCCGCTATCAGCCAATCACTGTGTGCATATTTAGTAAGCATGCTGACATCATCCATAGCAACGAGGTCAACCTCACCCTTACTCTTAGCTTAAGACTTCTTTCTATTCCTTAGTAAAAGTTTGTCTCAGCAGCTTTGTGGATAGGTTTTAACAGAAAACTTTTAGCTTAAAACTTTTACTGCTATTTAGGGGAACTCTTAGTAGTAAGATCTCTTAGTAGATAGAATACGGGCCCAGATTTCACTGTGGTGGGGCTACGAGCCATGGAACTGCAGAAATACTGTATATATGATTGATCTGCAAAACGCTATTTAGGATGCCATATTACACATATTTAGCACTTGTTTTGGTAACACTTTAGCAAAGGGACCAATTCTCACTATTAACTAATTGTTTATTTGCATGCTTATTATTAACATATTGGCATAGTACACATGAAACACGTAATGTGCATGACCACATTCTACATCACTAATCCTACCAATACCTAAACTTAACAACTACCTTACTAACTATTAATAAGCAGCAAATTAGGACTTTATTGGCAAAAGTCGTAGTTAATGGTTTGTTAATAGTGAGAATTGGACCTTAAAATAAGTGTGACCCTTGTTTTTTATCTTTAAAACATGTTTTGTCTTTGGACATGTTCCAGTTAGTAGTATGCTGTTTTAATCTTTAAATCTTGACATCCAGTGACTCAGAGCACTGAATTTGATTACGGAATCACTCTGAATCATGAATAAATCATTCAAACAACAATTTTAACTTTAAACAAGAAAAACTAAACAATGGATGTCTGTGGTTGGACAGCCAGTTTTGGGTTGAAGAATCAGAAGTTGAGGACGAAATCATATCATTATAAACATTTGGGAAAACTAACCCTTAGAATAATTGATTTAAATATAATAACAGTGCTCTATGGATTCTTTCCTTTGTGAAAAATACTGTATGTGTGCATATGTAAATCCCCCAATGCCACTCTGTATTTGGACATTTGAGACATTCCTTCCATCTCTGACAGCTATGACATATAACACTTAGCACAGTGGAAGACACATGACAGTTTTGTCCCTCCACTACCATTTGTGCTGTTTTCTGGCTGAAATGTGATCACAGATATGAAGCAGGGGTCTGATGGCTTTTCTTACTTTCAAGGGCAGTTTGGCAGACCAGGAGATTTATGCTTTGTAATGTTAAAGATGGCCAGGTATACTCAGTTTTGTAGTGATTTAACATTACATCAGGGTTTTTCTAGGCACGTTTTTTCTGAAGAGCCTGGAAGTGGTGTAAAGTATTTGAGTCAGTGTAATTAGTTACTTAAGTATATTTTTGAGTACATTTTATAATTAATATATGTACTCTTTACTCCACAACATTTGTGAAGTGTAATGCAATTACTTGTTACATTTTGCATGGCACCTAACTTTTTCTGCAGCAGTTTACTTCTGCTACAGAAATAGTGATATCGCCATCTACATGTATTTAAGGTACTAGATCTTGTGCATTTTACCCTTACTTACCCAAACTTGTCATTAGTAGGTAGTTGTGAATCTCATGTATTTGATATAAGAAATGAGGACATGGTTGAGACATCTTTGAAGGATATGGGTTTACTCATACCCTTTTTGAGTACTCGAACATAACTGAGATTTTGTTTAAGAGGCCGTTGTGTCGAACTTGATTTATTGCAATACTGAGGTGATAAACATCTGATCGCTCTCCTCACAAATCACCTATTTCTTGTTTTTCACTGGCATTTCCCTTAGGTGTTGAGGACTAGTACATCTCTCAGCCTACATTCTGTATGAGTAAAATAGTTAAGTACTGTTAAAATCAGATACTCTAAGATTTTCCTCAAGTCATATTGGAATTTGTAACTTGTAATACAGCCATCTTCTTTGTAAGATATTTTTACTCAAGTTCAGTTTTCAGGTACACTTTACACCTATGCAGCCTGGGTTGGAAAGTTATACAGATTCGGAATGATATGTGGACTAGTAAATGACAATAGAATTTTCATTTTTGGATGAACTGTCCCTTCAAGGCCCATGAATGGTATCCAGTTTAAATGGAGACGTGAAGTCATTTTGTTGGCAATGAAGTTTCAATCTGTATTTTGAATGCCATTCATACTGACATCATCCCTTCTACAGACACTTCTGCTTTAATAATATAATCTAATAATAATGAGTTCCCATCAGGAGCAGCCCAGCATATCTGGAGTAGGACTCATATTGTCCCTTCTGCTGTCAGTATGTTATAATCTCTATTACCACTGATGTGGGATGAATGACAGGAAGATGAATGGCAGCTCTTTGATAATAAAGAAAAGATTAAAATGCTGGCATACATTTGGATGGATGCCTCAGGTTTTGAATATGAGATGTTGAATGGGAATCGGTTCTGCAATATTGTTTAGCGGAGAATGCATGTGAATTAGAATGCTCTGCTTTGAATGCAAGCTTTATGTGTGCGTGCTTATCTCAGAAGATTGGTCAGCAAGAGATTTCAGCAGGAAGCTGCTTTCAAAGCTGTAAATGACATGCACAGCAGGCAAACATGCTTGCAATGCCATTTACCGACACAGAGGAAGACAAAGTGAAAATAAGAAGGAGAGGTGGCCATAATTACCTTAGAGCCTCAGTGAGTCTCTCATAATGGGTTAGACTCATAAAGCTTGCATTAAGCCTCTCTGTGGAACAAATAGAACAGCTCTCCTTTTTCCTCATGTTCTCAACCCCTGTAGATGTGTGAATGTAACCTTTTGGTGAATATAGCTTATAACGTTGGGCTTCAGTTATAAGTGAAGGGGGTTGCTTGCATGGTCCATCTGTTGATTTGCCAATAGTGTGTCTCATAAGCCTGTAGAGCACTTTTCTTGGCTTGGCAGAATCCCTCATTACTTATGTAATTTATTCATCAGATATTTACAGTCCTCAAGTTTGATTGGCTGAGCAGCGTTTCAGGAATGTTGGAGATGGGGATTTTTCAGTATGCAGGTTTAAAAAAAAATATTATTCTTATCATTAGATTTATCAACAGTCTTTGAATCTATACACTCTTGAACTGTCTGACATTATACATGAAGCTATAATTAGTGACCTTCTTTCAAAATATAATTTGGCGTATTTGAACAAAATGCTTTCAAATAATTTGTACAAGACAATTTCAGTCATCTTTCCAGCTGAGGCTCAGGGCTATTATTCTGTTGAAAATTACTATTCTCTTTTATCTTACAAGAAAATTTCATAATTACAATATCATTTTGTTAATTAAATAAGAACTATATTAAAGTATTATGTCATGTAAGCAGGGCAGGATCATTGTCCTGCAAGGCCCTAGAGCACACATCCTTTGAAACAAACATTAACTGAGCAACCTCAGCAACCTTTAGAAATATGGCGGTCAAGAAAAACTAATTAAACAGTTACGTTAGTACATGGCAACATATTACTGTTTGAATCATTGAATCATTTACTCAACCAATTCATTCAAAAACATGATCTGATTTGAGACTCCCAATGACTCACTTATGTGGTGGCTTTGTTTGGAGCTAATTTTGTTGGCAGAGCAAAAAATAGACCAAGGAACTGGAAATAGTGTGTGAAAAGGTAATTTACTATGTAGATATCAATTTTTTGTTTCATGAGCTGCCATGTAAGAGCTATTAATTGATATTGCCTAAAGTTTTCCCACATTACAGCAAATGATTACTGTAGTACAACATTTGGCAACACTATTTTAAGGTGTCCTTGTTACACGTTACATGCACTTACTATTATAATAACAATAATTTATGCATAATAACATGCAAATAATCCTAAAACAAACCCTAATCCTAACTATATAGTAAGTACATGTAATTAATCAATATTACTCAGTATTTAATTGTATGATTACACTCGTTAGCTCGTATTTGCTCGTAACAAGTTAACATCAGCTAGTTTGTTCATAATGGGAAATAATGCATAAGACAAACTGCCTGCCATAAATACAAAGCAAATATACTCCTTTCATAAAGGAAAAAAAAAAAAAAAAGTTTATAGACCCAAGCAATATAAGACACTCACACAGAAAACTGTCACATAGATTTTCTGTCTTCATCCATCTCAACCTTCACTCAACAGATGGAAAAAAACAACAACACTTTTAAGGCACATTTTTTGAGAAGAACAAGTGACCTCTATCTTATTATCAACGCAGCACACTGACTGTTTTATTGAGTACCTCTGGAGTATACTGACCTGTCACTGTATAATTTAGATATTAATATTACATTATAGATCTGGATTGGTTCACACATTAGCAGACCATGACAGAATTGGAACTTTCCATGCCATGAAATTATTGTCCAACACACTCTCTGATGAAATAGGTACATATGACTGATCTGTAGAAAAAAAAAAAAAAAAAAAAAAAAACATCACCAGAATGAAGCATACATATATTTGTTTCAAAAGATTTAATTGTTACACTTCATTAGTTTCCACTAATTCAACTGTAATCCTCACTCCATGTAAAAGTATATTTCTGCTCTGGAAATGTCTAATTTGGTGTTCATTTAGCAGCAGTTTTGTGAGCCAAATATCTGGCCCAGGCCATTTGATCCCATTTCCAATTAAGCACACTGAAAAGGTTTAATCTGTAAAGCTCTGGAGTTGATGTTATTAAAACACTCATTTTCCCCTGGAGGGGCTCATGCAAACTATTTTGGCACAGTCAAGGCATTTCAACAAGGGAGAAATAGAGACTTTCCAGCTGAATCAATGCCACTGTTGCAGGTATCGCATTGTTCTATGATTACTGGGAAAACAGTATATTTAGATTGAGTTTATTTATGGTGTATTTGTAATAAAAAAACAAAAAAACAACAACAACAACAACAAAAAAAAACATTGCATCACAATTGTGTTGCAAAAAAATGAATAATAAAAATAAACACATGAAAATAATATGAATAATAATAATAAAGTGAAATATTATAATTCAGCCATTTCCAGTTTTCTCTTTCCACAATAAAAAAAATAAACAAATGAATGGCTTTGTCTCGATTTTTCTTTCCTCTGCAGCTGTAAGACTGGGCTTTTGTTCTTTTCCTTCTCCAAAGGGTTGTTTTCCCCATGCTTTTTGATGAATGAGGATTGACAAGATTGTGCTTGGCGATTAGATCTACACAGATATTGTGACTGCAGGGAATGACAAGTCTCAAAACAGCTATTGCTTCATTTACAAGCTTTTGTGCCTTTGAAGTGAGGTAAATAGGACTGAATCAACTAACAAATAACTGCAAATGTGAAATTCTGCATCTACTCACATCTACTGTAATATGATGATAGTAAAACTGCATCTTGATTTGAAAGGTCAAATTACATCTTTTAAAATGGCCAGGAGGAATTTAGCACTAGCCATGGTTAACAATGATTTATTAGTGCAAGGAATATTAAACACAAACCACTGAGAAAAAAATAAATAAATAATTGAAGAAGCTCTGAAATGTTTTTAGTTTTAAAATGCTTTAAATTGCAATTATGTTGTCCTTGAGCAATAAATTGATTGATGCCACAGTTAGTTCATTGGCATATAAAATGTAAGCCAAACAACCAAAGATTTTTTGTTTTGTTTTGGTTGTGAAATTTTGTGGTGTGTTTATGAACAATTGTGGCTGGCCAACAGAAAGTGGTCTTGTGCTGTATATGATGGGCCCGGTGGCCCTAGCTGTCAGCTCACACTCCATGCACTAAGGGCCCATCTTATTATGATGGATTTTTATAGTTTGCTTTCAGATCTGCCTCCATCCAACCAACAAACAATGGAATCAAGTCCACACTCTACATTTTTTCCCCCTTCTTTTTCAATAATCAGGATTCGGGATTCAATTTCACATTAAAGTGCTTCAGGGTTTATGTTGGTAACAGTCAATTGGTTTTAATATAGGATTAAACTCTGAGGGTAATATTTAGGAATACACAATAAATTTTGGAGTGGATGCATGCTCCTATGTTGGTCCCTTAATGTCTATGATAGTCACACTTTCTAATGAATGTTAAAAAATAGTTAAGCATAAACAATCTGGAGAAAATGATAGTTTCCTAACAATGATTTAATGGCATGACAAAGAAACGTCTCGGTTACGTATGTAACCCTCGTTCCCTGATGGAGGGAACGGAGACGTTATGTCGTGACGACATAGGGGATTTATTTGGAAGCCCCAATCATCTCTGACTTTAAGAGAAAACGCCAATGAATATTGGCTAGTGGATTTTGCATACCTGAGCCACTCCCCATGCACACGGGTATAAATAGGCGGCAGGTGCGTCCACTCATTAGGTTTTACGCTGAGGAGCTGAGAACGAGTCCCTGGCAATCAGCGATGGTTCAAGATTGTGGCATGGGGACATAACGTCTCCGTTCTCTCCATCAGGGAACGAGGGTTACGTACGTAACTGAGACGTTCCCTATCTGTCGGTCACTACGAGTTATGTCGTGACGACATAGGGGTCCTATGGAAAGCGCCACAACCTGAACCCCGTCACAACCATATAGCATAGCAAATGTTGGCTAGCAACCGCGTGTCAGACAAATGCTACGCAAAGGTCGTAACCTTCCCACCACCCCAGCACAAATTCGCTGACCTTGGTACCACGCAGGGACCACAGGTGAGTACATCGCAGCTGGAGATAGCCAAGCCGCTGTTCCTTTCCCCACAGAAATTCTCAACAGAAGGGATTTTGACCTTCAATGAAAGATTTGCTTCAAGTCTTTCCTATTTGTTGTTACAGCTTGGCAGTAACGACGGGGAAGCGAGCCTTCCAGAGAAGGGCGCTACGGAGGCCACATCCTGCCCGAAGGGAGGTAACATGTGGAGACACTGATATGGACTGACCCAGGCCTGGGGCAGTACTACATACGACTGGACCCTGGGGCAGATCCTACCTAGGGTAGGGAGGAGAGCTGCCAGCAGGGCCTGACAGAGGCTCTGTCAAGGGAAGACACGGGTTTACTGTGAGGAAACCTTACCGGGGAAGAATACACAAATGGGATTACCCGAAGGGAATCAAGCCATACGGACACCTAGCCCAGTACAGGGGCTGACCGGAGACCTGGGCGAGCTAACACCAGTACTGGGCCTGGCGTCAGACTGCTCCGCCCAGTCTGACTGCCGGGGGGGCTGGAGGAACTCCACCAGGGTTCGCCGTCCGGGGAACTGAACTGGAGGAGAAAAAAGTCGCTCATATCCCCGGGTGAGGGGGAATGGCGCAGCAAGCATGACACCGGCCAGCTCTTCCCGTCACTTACCTGTTATCCAACACATGGGAAGAAACTGGCTCAACGCGGAGACTGTAGAATCTCGCGAAGGTGTTCGGTGTCGCCCAGCCCGCAGCTCTACAGATGTCTGCCAGAGAGGCGCCGTGCACCAGCGCATAGGGGGAGGCAACACTCTGTGTGGAGTGAGCCCTCACCCCCAGGGGGCATGGCTCATCTTGGGATTGGTACGTCAAGGCGATGACATCCACATGTCCAGTGGGCCAACCTCTGCTTGGAGACAGCCTAACCTTTCTGCTGACCTCCGTAACAGACAGAGAGCTGCTCAGAGCTTCTGAAGCTCCGGGGTGCGGTCCACGTATATGCACAATGCTCTTACGGGACACAGCAACGCCAAGGCTGGATCTGCCTCCTCCGAGAGCAGTGCTTGCAGGTTCACCACCTGATCGCGAAAAAGCGTGGTGGGAACCCTGGGCACGTATCCAGGCCGGGGTCTCAGGACAACGTGAGAGTAGGCCGGCAGGCACTCTTCGCTCGCTGAAAATGTTAGGAGGTCCCCGACCCTCTTGATGGATGAGAGCGCGGTCAGGAGCGCTGTCTTCTAGCAGACAGGAATTTAAGCTTGACTGATCCCAGCGGCTCAGAGGGACCCCTCTGTAGTCCAGCCCAGACAACAGAGAGATCCCAGGAGGGCACCGGGGGTGGCCTAGGAGGATGTAACCCCATGGCACCCCTCAGAGACCTCACGATGAGATCGTGCTTTCCCAGGGACTGGCCGTCCACTGCATCGTGATGTGCTGCGATAGCAGCCACATACACTTCCAAGGTGGAGGGTGACAGCCTATGCTCCAACCTTGCTTGCAGGACAGAAAGCACTACTCCAATCGTGCATGTTCGGGGGTCTTCTCAGCGAGAAGAACACCAGTTTGTGAACAGACTTCATACAGGGCGTAGGCTTTCCTCGTAGAGGGAGTCTGCCGCGTCTCGTCCAGGAGCCACACATGGCTCCAAGAAGTGGACGCGGGTGCTGCATGGTGCTGGGCCCCTGAGAAAGGAGATCCTTCCTCAGAGGGATGCGCCAGGAGGGGCTGTCGCGAGGAGCGTGAGTTCCGAAAGCCAGGTCCGGGTGGGCCAAAGAGGCGCAACCTGCAGGACCTGTTCCTCGTTCTCACTGACCTTGCACAGTGTTCGTGTGAGAAGGCTCACTGGGGAACGCATGGCTGCGTGAAGACCAAGGCCAGCTGTGCACCAGTGCGTCCAAGCCGAGGGGCCCTCGGTCAGGGAGTCATACAACTGGCTGCAGGAGGACTCGAGGACGACAACAGGCTTACCTGAGCTCCCTCGAATCGATTCCAGAACATGAATCATGAATCGATTCCAGGATATGGACGGCACACAGTGACTTGCACCACGTCTGACTCCAGAGGAGGAGGAGATGGTGGGCGAGTTGCGATATGCGACGTGATCGTAGACAACCTTGTCAGTTGATCTACGAAACGGTCGCAGTGTTGGCCATGCGGACCAACACGTGCTAGCCAAGCAGCAGCGGCTGGACCGCCGCAAGGCTCGTAGCACTGCCAGCAACTCGAGGCAGTTGATGTGCCAAAGCAGTCGAGGCCCTGTCCAGAACCCCGAGGCTGCCTGCCCGTTGCATGTAGCGCACCAGCCCGCACTGGAGGCATCCATCGTGACAACGACATGCCTACACTTGTTCTAAGGGCACCCCGACCCGTAGAAAGACAAGGTCCGTCCAGGGGCTGCATGAGCAGTAACATGTTGGCGTGACGGTCACGTGAACTGTACCATGGTGCCATACCCATCTCGGGACTCGGGAGTGTAACCAGTGCTGAAGTGGTCTCATATGAAGCAATCCGAGCAGCGAGACTGCGGATACGGATGCCATATGCCCTAGGAGCCTCTGAAAAGGGTTTCAGTGGTACCACCATCCTGCCTCTGAAGGAACTCAGGCAGTTTAGCACGGACTGGGCACGCTCGTTAGTGAGACGCGCCATCATACTCACCGAGTCTAACTCCACACCGAAAAAAGAGATTCTCTGCATGAGGGAGAGCTTGCTCTTTTCCCAGTTGACCTGAAGCCCCAGCTGGCTAAGTGCCGGAGCACTGGGTCCCTGTCATCACACAACTGTTCTCGCACACGGGCCATGCTCGAGATAGTTGAGGATCCTGATGCCCACTTCCTGTAACGGGGCATGGGCGCCCTCCGTGACCTTCGTAAAGACATGGGGGGACAGGAACAGCCAGAAGGGGAGAACACTGTACTTCCCTGCCTGACCCTTGAGCGCAAACCGTAGAAACGACCTGTGTCGAGGGCATATCGAGATATGAAAGTAAGCGTCCTTCAGGTCGACCGCTGCAAACCAATCCTGGGGCTGGATGCATCCAGGATTGGCCAAAGGCCACTGCCTTTCTTGGGTACGATGAGGTAGGAGCTGTAAAACCCCTGCCTCATCTCGGCTGGAGGGACTGGCTCGATTGCATCCTTTGCCAGGAGGACAGCAATCCCCTCACGCAAGACAGGTGCGTCTCGGTCTGCCACCGAAGTCTCGAGAACGCCGCTGAACTTGGGAGGTCGCCTGGCGAACTGAATCGCATAGCCGAGTCGGATTGTGCGAATGAGGCAGCGGGACGGGTTGGGCAGCGCAAGCCACACCCCCAAACTCTGTGCGAGTGGCACCAAAGGGACAATCGACATACCCGCGGTGGTGCAGCGGAGGGGAGTTGAGCTGGATAGCCCAGAAGGCCCAGAGGGACTGGCCAGAGATACGTGGAGAGGCATTGCGTCTCCCAACCGCAACTTTTTGGCTACTGGCAAAAAGGGGGGGCTCGTGGGCGAGAGTGAGGAGGCATCGCGTCGCTCATTGTCGACCCGCGAGTCTGAGGACCCGGAGGAAAAGGAAATTGCTCTTTCTTTGACAATGTGGGTACCGCTGGCCCTTGAGCCAGTGGTGGAACAGAAACAGAAGATTCCCCGCCCAGCCCTCCTCTGGGGGAAGGAGCGGTGCTGTCCTCGCCATCTCCCAAGAAAGAGCAGCTTCCCACATCTCCGGGTTGCCTGTGTCAGGGCCGCTTTGTTGCCTTCCTGGACGATTTAGGGGCCGGCTGGGACACAGGGGGCGCTGCGCTCCTGCAAGAGGCTCGACGCGCCGGGCTAGGTGTTACCTCAGCACGGGGCGGAGCGGCTCTGGGGGACACAGGAGGGCGCCCACGGCGACAAGCAGACCGGGGCTTGCCCTGTGGCGGAGCGGTGGCAGATGATGCATCACGCCGGGGCAAGATGTGTTGGATGGCCTTGGTCTGCCTCTGTACTGCCGAGAACTGCTAGGTACAGTCCTCGACAGTGTCGCCGAACAGTCCAGCCTGGGAGACGAGAGTGTTGAGAAAGCGCACTTTGTCGACATCGCTCGTCTCAGCAGGGCTGAACCATAGATGGCACTCTTGGACCACAAGCCTGGACATCGCCTTCCCGAGGGACTGCGCTGTGACTTCCATCGCCCGTAGGGCGCGGTCAGTCGCCAAGCACAGTTCCTGATTCAACCTCGGGACAAATGAGCCATTTCTGGCCGTAAAAAGGGGCAGTCCACAACTTCATCAGCTCCTCATGCACTTCCGAGAAGAAAGGGACCAAGGCAGGGCGTGGTCGCGAGCCACGGCCCGTGCCGAGGAGCCAATCATCTCGTCGCGAGGACTCGGGACTGAGAGGTGTGCATGCTTCCAGCCCGATACTCGCAGCGGCCCGGGAAGGCACGGCCGTCAACTCTGGGTCCGATTCGGTGGCGGCCGCGACACCCGAGGGGGGCAGCCTCGCCGAATCTTCATCCTCAGAGGACGATTGCCCATCCCCCGATGCTGCTATCGACATCTGATCCTCTATCGGCACGCTGAATGAAACGCTGAGCACGCCGTAAGACGGCACAGCAGAATCACCGGGGAGCCGCACAGAACAGCTGCTGCGGGAGGAGTGAAAGGTCCATGGGGACTGGCCTGGCGGAAAGGCTCTCACTGTAACCCTCAGATTGCCCAGAGCACTAGCCGATGGTTCTCTGCTCGTAGCAGAGAAGCCAGTGCGGGTAGTGACAGAGGGAGCCCCTCCCATCCCCATGAGGAGAGAGAGGCGCGATCGCAGCGCTGCCATGGTTACACGCTCAAAACGAGCGCATAAACCATTCACGATCGCAGCGTCAGTGTGCTGGATGCCCAAACACTGAAGACAACGATTGTGGCTGTCGACGGAGGATAGGAAACGACAGCAACCAAGAGGACATGGCCGGAACGGCGTCTTTAAAAAGACGCGAACCGACCGTGATTTGCTCTTTTAGGAAATCTGCTCTTTTAGTTGAAGTGCCCAGGGGAATCGCTGCAGACATGGACTCCGCTGTTCGCACCGTAACGCCAACCAGAACAGCTTCCAGACAGATGATGAAAGGCTTTGTGGAGATCAACACGTTCATCCACTCGGCTCCGAAGAAAAATCTAATGAGTGGATGCACCTGCCGCCTATTTATACCTGTGTGCACGGGGAGTGGCTCAGGTATGCAAAATCCACTAGCCAATATTCATTGGCGTTTTCTCTTAAAGTCAGAGATGATTGGGGCTTCCAAGTAAATCCCCTATGATGTCACGACATAACTCGTAGTGACTGACAGATAGGGAACAAATAATATGTTATCCTTCCAGGACCATAGCAAGGAATTATAAAGCTTCAAGCTAGTTCTGTGTTTTCATGCAAAATGGAATATATTATTTAATAGCTAAATAAAACATTTGCATGGTTGGTTAGTTGCCAAGGCATTGCATGGTGGTTGCTTGCAAGCTTAAACCATTAAATCAACTTAAAGCTTTATTTATAAACTAAAAACATGAAATTTTAAGCTCATTTGTTTCATGAAAGAGTCATGAACATTTTTGGTCTGAAATTACCAGCTGAAACAGTGTCTTGCTTTGTTTTGTCTAATGACTGTGAACTGTGCAGCATATGCTTTTGAAGTTGGCCATCAGAGCTGATAGTCAAGACTGCTCTTTCACTCTGTAATCCAATTAGCAATGTCTATAAACATAGAAAGGTGCTGAACAAATCACATGCTTATTCAGACCCTGAGCCTGTGTAGATTTCTGGGAAAGGACAAAAGAAATAGTATTATAGTTTTACAGTATTATTCTACTTGATTGAATGTGCCTCTGTTGTTCAAGACACAACCACTAATTCAAATGCTTTATTGGTTGTGAATTGATTGTGGCATTTTTTTAGGTAATAAAAGACATTCAAGGCATTTAAAATTTGAAGCACATCTCTTTTAGTTGATCCCAGTTTTAGTTTTATAATCTTTATAAGCCTCTGAGACAAAGATTTGTGAAGGAATCATTTGTCAACTTTGCAGTTCCCAAGAATCAGAAGACCACAACTGTCAAATCACTGGAGATAGACCAGAATAGAGCAGGCCATCACTCTTTTTTGAATCCAAAAAGCCATAGCATCACATTCCAGTGGAATGTGATGGAATTTTTTATCTGCCAAAAAAATAATGGAAAGATAACACAGCTTCAGAAGTCAAAACACTGGTTTGGAGATACCAAGACAATGATTGTCCTTGTCTGTAAAAGAAGAGAGAAGAATTCTGTCATTATTTACTCACTTTAGTGGCTATCCAAATCTGTAGCTGTTATTTTTTTTTCCGTGGAACACAAATGGACACACTTTGAGGAATCTCAAGTTCAAGTTCAAGTTGAACTTTATTGTCATTCTGCTACATGTGTGGACATATAGTGGAACGAAATGTCGTGTCTCGCAGGACTACGGTGCTACATACTAGTTAAGCATAAGATAAACATACAACAATGCAAGTATAGGAAAAACAATAGAGCTATACAACAGTTTAACCATCTGACTATACATATACTATAAATACTATACCTACTATGCCTAGTTGACTACACATACACAAACTGAGACTGTACAAGAACTTTACATAAATACTGTACATGAAATTGTGCTAAAGAGATATTTGTACATGAAAATGTGCAGAAAAATATATATTTTGTACATTAAATTGTTCAGAAGAGAGGTTTTGTGGGAAGCAGCGCATAGTGCAAAAAGATTTATTAGTGCAATGCTCAAGTAAACATATTATTTTGTAGTGCAATGTTCAAGTAAACATATATTATCTTATTGAGTCTTTGTAGCAGGGAGTGTTTATAGAAAGTGTCTAGTGTGCATATAGTGGGACGAGTGCGTTACTACAGGTGGTTTGTATAGCCCACTCACCTGTGTGTAGAACACTCAGAATTGCACTTAGGAAAATTGTCAATAGTTATTTATGAGTTGGGGGGCTGAGGTGTTCATGGTTTCAGAGGGGGACAGGGAGATTGGAGTTAAGAGCTCTCACAGCCTGGGGAAAAAAGCTGTTGAGCAATCTGACTGAACGAGCTTTGATACTCCAGTACCTTCTACCTGATGGCAGGAGCTGGAAGAGGTCGTGGGAGGGGTGGGTGGGGTCCTTTACGATGCTGGAGGCCTTGCTGGAGCATCGTGCAAGGAAAATGTCCAGGATGGAGGGGAGAGGGGCACTGATGATCTTTGCGGCAGTGTTCACTATCCGTTGTAGGGTCTTGCGGTCAGCAGCACTGCAGTTCCCGTACCAGACAGTGATGCAGGTGGTCAGCACGCTCTCAATGGTGCCCCTGTAGAAAGTGGTGAGGATGGGTGGAGGGAGACTTGCCCTTTTTCAGCTGGCGGAGAAAGTAGAGGTGCTGTTGTCCCTTCTTGTTGAGTGATGTGACGTTGGTGGTCCAGGTAAGATCCTCTGTGATGTGCACTCCCAGGAATTTAGTGCTGCTGACTCTCTCCACGGTTGAGCCGTCGATGGTCAGTGGCGGGTGGTCAACAGAGTTTCTCCTGAAGTCCATCACAACCTCTTTTGTCTTACTCACATTGAGGGACAGGTTGTTAGCACCACACCATTCAGCCAGCTGTGCCACTTCCTCTCTGTATCTATATGAATCTTTATGCATCTTTCCATTCACTGACAGTTCATAATGACTGAATGTCTGTCATAGCTTCTTTTATGTTCCACTGAAGAAGATGAGAGTAGTGAGTAATGGCAGAATTTTATTTTTGGTTGAACTGTTCTTTTAAATGCAAGTCTTTCCACATTTTTTCACCTGCCAATCTAGCAGTTCTATCAACCACCATTAAAACATTTTTCTCATGTCGGCTCATAACTTATGATAGTTTAGCAGGCCTTCACCAAATTATACGCAAACTTGGTGAATGAGTTATATTATGTTACTCCTGAAGACCCACCCACTGCTTTCCTTATATTGAGTCAAATAAAATCTCTCCGATCTCTGAAAAGATATTACATTCATCTTCAACAGTTTAAGTGTCTGCTAGATATAAGAAGACTTTCAACTTTTCGCCGCAGATAGACAAATTGACCTCTATTTTTCAGGTGTCAGTCTGTCTTCCAGATTCATTACACTTCTTCTGGCCCCTTCACCCCCGTCTGTCATATCTCCATCAGTGATTCGTAAAACTACCACCCACCCAAAATTTTCAGTTCCATTGACTGAACACTGCAATATACTAACCATATATTTAACCTATATGCAATTTACAGTGTGTATATACTAACCCTAACCCTACCACTTTAAAATAAGGTTCCATTTGTTAACATTGGTTAATTTATGTTAACAAGAACTGACAATGAAAAATTGAAAAATACTTTTTAAACATTTATTGATGTTAATTCCAACATTTACTAATGCATTATTAAAATCAAATAGTGTTAAATGTTATATTATATAATGAAACTGAGCTACTAGCTGTTTGTAATGCCCATTCAAAAATGTATTGCATCAACAAAAATATCTTGTTCTAGCTAACTAAAATAACCTTACTTTTAACTGATTTTTATTTATTTATTTATTTTTTTAACATTACCTGAACTGTTTGACCTGATATGAATTTTGTTCACCTGAAACACCTGGTTGTTCACCTGTCAAAGTCACTTAGATCTTTTCGCGTCCCCTTTTTCCAACACACGAAATTCAAGAACTGACTGTTCACTTGTGACCTAATATATCACATCCCTTGACAGGTACCACTGTCACAATGCAATCAATATATCATCTCTCAGTGGCTTTAATGTTGTGGCTGATCAGTGTATAATTGAACATAATTACATGGCTCGAAAGTTTTCTTGGTCACACTTTAGTTCGGGGACTAATTCCCACTATTAACTAACTATTAACTATGTCTTTTGCCTCAGTAAATTCCTAATTTGCTGCTTATAGTTAGTAAGGTAGTTGTTAAGTTTATGGGGTGGGTCTAGAATATGGTCATGCATAATAAGGAATTGATATGTGCTTTATAAATACTAATAAACTATGCTAGTGAAAGAAGTGAAATTGTTTCCTTATGAAATTAATTCCTCATGTGGCCAAAACTCAGGAACTCTCACAAAACAGATGCCATGCAATAAAACCATAAAACTAATCTGTAGAAGAGATCTCCAAAGAGAACAAACAACACCACCCTGACCAAACTTATCTCCTTGTTCATTTACGACCCCCTTCTCCCCCCTTCCTCTTTGAGTGAAGGTTTCACTCAAAGTTCATTATCTCGTGAACCTGTTGTTTTTCCCCTTCATGTTTGGTATCGTTCTAAAGGTCTCTGTGCGATTGGTAAAATGGTCTCAATTTCACAGTAGTCACTTGTGTTATGAGAAATATTGAAAAGTAGAATTGTAGAATTGTGTTCTGCTGAGGAAGGGGTGTGTTCTGCTAAGGAGGGGGTGTGTCCTCCTTTAGGGGTCTGTGGGAATGTTTATCTATCTCCATCCAGGTGCGACCCGGGAGCATGAGAACCTAAAAACCAAAAAGGTCTTTGATGTTTTACCAACTGATTTAAAGATTTCTTTGTTTTTGTTCTGGTAGTATTTAAGGGAAAGCTGCAAATCACTCATTGCGATTCTGTAGCCAGATCAGCCCGTAGTGTGGAGTGTATTTCATATGCTCCATACTATGTATCTTCCTGAAGTCAGGTATACTCTTAGATTCATCTTTGAACATCTGATGTTATTTATTTTCTTATTTTTGAATTGGCTTTTTATTGTTTAATTATGTAATTGGCATGACACGTTTTTACCTGACTAATAATAAATTGTTATATTTGATGTATTCTGATCTCTTCTGAAATAATTTTTCAAGTAGATTAATGTGTAGTGGTATTTCTGCAAATCTGCGTTCAGGACAGATCATACGGAAGCACCGACGGATGAACCATGGGGAATATCATTAGGGGCTTCTGATTTCTGACTGTCACTGGCTTAACTTGGTATAGCTCTCGTGGTTATAGGAAAAAAAATACACTTTTTGTTATGAGTATGCAGGCGCAGCTCATTTAAAGGTATTATAACCACTCTGGATCCTCTGAGTAAGTTCTGAACTGACGAGTTTGTGTCCATGGGTTCACTATCGGCCGAGTGCAATTCCTAAGCGATAACTGGTCCCTAATGAACGAATAATTGAAAGTATGGGATTTACAGAATACTAAAATATCTAAATTAATATACAATCGATATTTGTGATGTTTTTAATTAGAAATATTGCCTAAATTTAATGATCACTTGAAATTGGAGTCAGTTTGAACACAGAGCTAGACTAAAATTGAAACTAAATCCAGATAAATACAGAGGTGCAAGTAAAAGACCGAACATGCATTAAACCTTTGACCAGGCCGCTGGATTCCGCTTTTTGGGCTGGTGGGTGGAACCTTACACTAGTAATATGCATGCTAATAAACAACTAGTTAATAGTGAGAACTAAAACTTTTTTTTTTTTTCCTAATTATTTAGTTTATTATGGTACAACCAAATCTAACACTGACATATTTACATTGTGGTGTAGTAGCTTGTATATAGAATACGGTATGATAGGAGGCTAATCAGTTCGTGGTATGCTAACATAGCTAGCTAATTAAGCTAATTTGATATGCTAACCCTTTAAGTTGTAATTGCACTTTTTGGTTTCCATTGGCTGTTTATGAGAATTGTACTTTCAAACCAATTTTCGACAGTGTAATACTCATCCTTCCACATGATTCCTGTCTACATTTCATGGTTTATATCTAATTTCAGATTTCTGTGCCCCCTACACCAATCCCCCATCTCCCAAGCAGAAAAGTGGGACTAGACATACAAAGTAAGAAGAATCTTTCTGAAGCCATTTAATACCAGATTAATAAAACAACACTTTTGCATCTTAGCAGAGGTGAAAATGAAAAGAGAAGAAAACAGCAACATGTAGTATTAAATGTTCTGTCTCTTCAAAAATAATGCCTTTATAGTTGTCAAAGTAAATTTATATCTTTACCATAAAAAACACTTTCATTTCATCAGCACGTCAGACTCATAATTCACATTATTGTAAGGCCTCTCTGTGCTGACCCTTCTCTTTCTTATACACGTAATTAGCCTGCCAATCCTGAAGAATTTCTTGAAGACAATTATGTATAATGCTACCAGGTCTGAAATGAGAGAGAACAGAGACTATCATTATTAGCATGGCATAATCCACCATGAATAAGTACTCTCACTGATTCCTGTCACTTTGACAGATCCGAGCCTCCTGCTGGGACAGATGGAGCTGTGGGAACGAGAAGACAGAATGCTGTTGAGCTTTAGCAAGAGATTGCCAAAGAACATCATAGCAAAATGCAGACTTCCCTCATGGCTGCTGGAAAATGAATGCCTAAATTCTCGCTTAGACTGCCACACTTGTTTACTTTTTGTAAAGTGGCAGCATATATTTAAGTGCAGATGAGACAAAATAGACAGAGCAGTCCAGAAGGTTCCTGCGATATGATGTAAAACTTACTCAAGTTTACTCAAATTTGAAAATGCTGTCATTATTTACTTACCATGTTGTTCTAAACCCAAATGAGATATTTCAAGGGTATTCATGCCATTTTTCTCCATACAAAAGAAGACCGTGCCCAGCCATTGAAAGGATAGGTCACCTCAAATAAAATGTCATTATTTACTCACGCTCATGTTGTTCTATAGCTTGCTTTCTTCTGTAGAACAAAAAAGAAGATATTTTGAGAAATGTCTCAGTGATTTTTTTTTTTCAATGGTCACCAAAACTGTTTGGCCACCAACATATCTTTTGTGTCCCAGTGAAGAAAGTCATACAAGTTTGGCCTATATGACAGTGCATAAATGATGACAGAATTTTCATTTTTGAGTGAACTGTCACTTTAAGCTTAAAAAAAAAAAAAATCCTGAATGACTGGCTAAGATATAGCTGTTCTCAGCGGGTATATGCGCACTGAACGGCTGCTGTCGGCCTAAAGCTCACATCTCTGAAAATGTCTAAACAAATTGTCAAATAGGTGCCATTTTTATATATAATTTGCATATTTGAAGTCTAAACAACTACATTATCGCCTAAATATCTTTTAAAACTACATTCTGTGACACATTAACAGTAATAATATTGTAAAATTATACTGGGTTCACTCTTCTGCCATTGACTCTCACTGAGGCAAATTCTGCCAGTATAGATCCAACAACAAGTGGAGTGATACAAATGGCAAAACAGTTAGAGTGCTGATACTACTGTAATATAAAAGGCCCTCAGCCTATCAGAATTGGGAACGAGAACTAACTCTTGTATAAATTATTATACAATTTAGTATTAAACTGTTTGGTTACCAACATTCTTCAAAATATCTTCTTTTATGTTCCACAGAAGAAAGAAATGCATACAAGTTTAAATGCATGAGGGCAAATATATGATTTTCATTATATATATATATATATATATATATATATATATATATATATAAATGCCCCAATGAAATCGACAAAATGCATGTTAAAGCACATGCTCTGAATCTGAACTCTTGCCCTTGGACAGACATTAGAAAAAGAAACTCATATTGTTCAGAGATTCATTTTGATGCATAAACGACAAAACTATGCGCTCCAACAGATACGATACTCTTTAGAAACAGGTGCTTACTGCCTAAGATGTGTGGTCTGCAAAAGCCTGACATAATGTGATCACTATGGTGATGTTAATCCACCCACTCTTCCACATGTGTGTGTGCGCATGTACTGACAAACACGCCACTTACTGTACGCTACATTTCAACAACACGTTCGTGATTACAATATAATGTGATGTAAATGTAAAAGCCCAATTTGTGTAGGAGGACAGAATATTGCTCTCCTCTGTTTGTATTCATGTATTCATGTAGAAGGGATTTTTTCCCCCCTGAGCCTCTCAACAATAGGAAACAAAGTGACTTTGAATTTGCATCAGAGTATGCTGCTAGGCAACTGAGAGTGGAGGCCAACCAACTACAATTCCCCTAATTTACACTTGTCATGCTTAAGAGAATCAAGTTCGATGTATTCCCCAAAGTAATTTGCGGCGGGTGTGCAGATAGGTGACTTATGATATCTGACATTTAACTAATGCTGTGTCATCTTTTCCCTTGCTGCTGCACTAGTTCATTTCATATGCAGTTTTGCACCTACTCCCTAGGAGGTAAACATGGGTAAGTAAGATTTGCAACGCCACAAAGAAGTCGTTCGCACACGCACCCAAATACAGATATGCACATACACCTCTCGGCTCCTGACTTGTGAACAAGTACACACTGTTTTTTAACAAACACTTGACAGCTAGCATGACAGTATAGACGCGCTTGTCAAGTTCTCCTCAAAGAACCTGTTTGCATCCCAAAATATATCTGACATATTGAAGAGAAACATAAGCATACAAGAGCATCCAATAAAAATCAGCTTTCCACAGCCGCTTTGTCATTCTGATTTCTAAAAGCATTGATGTAAAGCTTTGAAAATGGAGCACTTAATTGTCAATGGAGTTTGTTGTAATATACCTAATTTAAATTAAAGAGGAAGTATCACTGTTGTCTGTGTTAATATGTAGAGACAGCTACAAGTAATTCATTGGTAACTTGATTTAGTGGAAAAAGTGCTGAAAGGACAAAAAACATGAACATTCTGTTATCATTTACTCAGCCTTATAGAGTTTCAAACCTGAATGAATTTCTTTCTGCAAAAAGAAAGAAAGTTTGGAACCAAACAAAACTGGAGTCTATTAACTTCATTTGGATGGACTAAATACACAAAACTGAGATAATTGTTTTACAATGTTCTACAGAAGAAAGTATTTCATAGAGTTTTGATACAACACAATAATGACAACATTTTCATTTTTGGGTGAACTATCCCTTTAAATACTCCACAACAGAAATAAACATTGCTCTGTTTATTTAGTAAACCCAAGCAGTTGGAGACAGCAATACTGTCTCAACCAATGGAGTAAGTCTGGGGTGGAGCTATCTGTTTGACTAAACATTGACAGTTAGGGGAGAACACTTTATTTATTATTATTATTATTATTATTATTATTATTATTATTATTTTATTTATTTATTTATTTATTTATTTAAATAGTCAGTATACTGGCTTTAAAAAAATGCTTATTAGCATATTGGTAGCATATCGGCTGTTTATTAGTACTTATAAAGCACATATTAATGTCTTATTCTGCATGACAATATTTTTGATCCCACAATCATTTTCCTTACCTAAACTTAACAACTATCTTACTTACAATTAATAAGCAGAAAATTAGGAGTTTGAGGCAAAAGTCATAGTTAATAGTGAGAATTGGTCTCCAAACTAAAGTGTGACAAAATCAATCAATCAATCAATCAATCAATCAATCAATCAATCAATCTCTATTTTTGTCCATAATCACCAATAATATTATGTTTTGGAACTGGAGCACCCTTACAAAAACAGCATTACAATAAAAAATATACTACATGTGTGACCCTGGACCACAAAACCAGTCATAAGGGTAAATTTTTTGAAATTGAGATTTATACATCATCTGAAAGCTGAATAAATAAGCTTTCCATTGTTGTATGGTTTGTTAGGACAATATTTGGCTGAGATACAACTATTTGAAAATCTGGAATCTGAGGGTGCAAAAAAATCAAAATACTGAGAAAATCATCTTTAAAGTTGTCCAAATGAAGTTCTTAGCAATGCATATTACTAATCAAATTAAGTTTTGATATGGAAATTTACAAAATATCTTCATGGAACACGATCTTTACTTAATATCCTAATGATTTTTGGCATAAAAGAAAAATCGATAATTTTGACCCATACAATGTATTTATGGCTATTGCTACAAATATAGCTGTGCTACTTAAGACTGGTTTTGTGGTCCAGGGTCACATCTATACCAATACATTTTATTTTAAGTACCTTACAGTACATGTTTTTAAATTTTCAATCCAAAAATGCATCACAGATCTGTTCTGAGACAGCAGGGAACCAAAAAAAAAAAAAAAAAAAGTGCCATATAATCATTCAGAGATAGGAGAGAAAAATATATAGGTTCATTGACATTTAAACAAGAGGAGAAAATGCTTGCCTTATTTTTTGTTGTTGACGTTAAAGGCCATGCATCAATCTATAAGTTATTTTAGAGCCAGTTCATCTATTACTTGGTAATATTGCTAATACAAATACAATATTTAGCCAAGTGTTTGTTCCATGTGTTAGAAAAGTAAATGACACTTCTGCTGTTGTTCATCCATTTGCAATAATGTCAGTTTTCCTATTCATCCTATGTTTATATTGTATATATGTATATATTGTTGGACCTATGCTCTCAAGGTAATTTTTAATAAATAGTCAAATTTACTTTTGTAAATGTTATGAACAGCAGACTCAGACGGAGACTCGGGAAAATAACAGATGTTTATTAATAGTTCAGCAGAGCAAATGGTGAGCAGAATATCAAATGACGGTAGATGAGAGAATGATTATAGATCCTTGTCTTGACAGGAGTATTAGCAGTGGAGATCGAGGGCACACACCTCACACAGGCAGAGTAGCAGACTTCTGGAGGAAAGCGTTGGAGCAGGCAGACGGGGAACACAGGAGACACGACGTTGGAGAGAACACTGGAGGTAAGTACACAAAGAGGTAAGTAGCAGGTAGGTCGCTGTGATAGCATCATTCACTATGCGTAAACGAGACCGGACGTTAGACTGTGGTGAGGTGCGTGCTTATATGGTTTGAGGTAATGAGGTGTTGAGTGCGTGCAGGTGTGCTCCATTAGTATTCAGGTGAGGGTGTGCGATGTGATTGGCTGGCGTGGGAGCCTGGTCGATCTGTGACAGTAAAGCAAGTAAGTTTAGTATTATGTTGGGTCGCCGCTTGTCAAATGTTCCATATGAATATGACAAACAACACTACTGTAGATATCAAAAAATCATGTCATTACCATCTGATCACTGAACCATGGTGCTGCCACATTTGCTAGTCTTTTTTTTTTTTCTTCAGTAATTGCAGACTCTCTAACCTTTCACGCAATTCTTCATTTTGCAAATCAATCCATTAGCTATTTAGCATCTTTTGCCTAATGGATGGTACCATTTCTGCTTTATTCCGCTCACATGGGACTCACTGTATTCTCCCCTTGATAACAAATGTGTTTTTCGCTATAGTGTCAGAGTTCTCACCCCAACATCTCACCCCTTCTGCATTTGGCACAGGTTGCCATGGCGACCTCTAACCTGTTCTTGTTCAGTTCTCAGTCAGAACCGGTACAAGATGTAATATACTTTAGATCTGTTTAATGCATTGTGACCATTTTTACAGATTGTAAAGATTGCATGTTTTTCTAGCATACTTCAACATATATTAGCACATTTCAGTGGTAGTAAAGGTAAATCTTTAGGCAAATTCATCCATATTCCATCATAGACTACTCTAATCTTTTAACAGGACATGATGGCTATGAATACATTTTGGTGTACCTGTAACATCCAGCAAGCCTGTCTTCGCTGAAAAATGGAAAGCTGCTGTCCTTATCTTCTCCTGCATGCAGCACATGCACACACTCATTTTTGAGCACAGACAGACAGTGAGAGACAATGTAAAAAGAGACATCTATGCTGATCTTGGGAAAGATGTCAATCTTCTCTCATCTGAATAGGTGGATAGTTATTAAAGCCCTGAGCAGAGCCTAGATTAAGGTCAACCTGCTCGTCTATTGTGATAAAGGCTGACAAAATTCCTCTCATAGCCGGCGGGCAGAGAAAACAAATTCTTGATCATCTCTGCAGCGTGTGATGCACTGGATTGTTCTCAGTAAGCACTTTTATCACAGACTGGATCCATCTGTACAAGTGTAGGAAAAACAGAGATTGATGCTTATTTAGATACTATATGGCATATCATATTTTTATTTGCATGCTACTGTATAATCTAAATGTGTCTGCTATCTTTAAAGATTAAGCATGTCATTTCTTTGCCATTGCTGTCACTACAAGGACCTGTTTTCAAACAGGTTTCCCAAACACTCTCCCTGTCTGCCATTGGTCGGTTAAAACAGACAGTCCTGCCGCAAATCCTGCCCTATTGGTTGAGTAACTGTTGCTATGTTGGGCTGATTGGAATTTTTAAACAATCAGAGAAATGTTTCGATAGCACCACAGAATCAAAGGAGCTTTGTATTCCGATTACAATCAGGTTAAAATTCCAATTTGAATGAAAATGCTCCAAACACCTCACTTGAAGTAAAAATGCCCAAACCGATTGAAATTTGTGCTTATCATCTCCCAGTTAAGACCAGAAATATATGAATATTATGTCTGCATTTTAAAACAAAGAAAAGGAGAATGGTTAGTATGCAAAAACAGTCAGAAATTCTGTATATTCATGTAGTGTGCACATGTAAAAAACAAAAAAACAAAACAAACAAATCCAATTTGAAGCTTGTGACATATAAACATGCACATCAACTCAATCGCTTCATTTAGAGTTCACGTAAACACTGTGTTTGGATTCATCAGTTGGAATGATTCTATTCCGATTGAAACAAATGTCCATGTGTCCATGTAAACATGGCTACTGTGTTTACAGTTTTCAGGAGAATCAAACCACTGGTGGCCTAAAAGAACAGTTCACCCAAAATGAAAATTCTGTCATCATTTACTTACCCTCATGTCATTCTAAACCTTTATGAAATTCTTTGTTGTGTGGGACTCGAAAGGAGCTATTTACCTTTATTGTGTGTTTGTGTGTGTGTCTAAAAGACATAAGATATTTTGCATAGATAGAAAGCATGCAGGTTTAGAACAATCTGTCGGTAAGTGAATGATGACAGAATTTAAATTTTTGGTGAACGGTCCTTCTAAAATAGTCAGCTTTCCTCATTAAGATACAATTACGCACTTCACCTTTAACAAATGCAAGAACAGAGTATCTTAAAAGTCCCTAGAAATTGTAAAAATATTTTCATTGATCTTATTATGTTACATGTTTATAATGCCATATCAATAATCAGTTTAAAAGGTCAGGTAATGCATTTTAATTTCTTCCCTCAAGACCCTGAGACTGCAACAAGAAACCCTTTGTCACAGAAACAGGGTGGAGGATTATTTATAACGGATTTATATCTGAAGACATCTCTCTTTCTCACAAAACTAATAATGGTGCTTTCCCGAAAAACTGCTCCCAAACTGTTCCAGAGAGACCTGTTTACTGAGAAAACTTAATAATTTTTATGATTGAGTGAGCTTACTCATAAAAATTCTGTCTCTCCCAACTATCTAAACGATGAATCATCCATCTTTGGTGAATCTATAAACAAAACTTAATCTTTAGGCAAGAAAAAAAAGAACATAAAAACCAAATATTTGACAATGAAAATGTACGCTCACCCGACTTCATAAAGATATTATGCAAGTACTGTATAATGAATTCTTGTAATTCAGGTCAGTTTAATAGAAGGTTAGTGTGAACTTGTGATGGGCCCTCTAGGAGAGCAGCAATGAAATTCTCAACATAAAAGCGAGATGAGAAGATGGGTTGGAAACAGCAGACTGAGGACTCTCGAGTGACCGAGTTTGTCAGAAACATCTCACTTGACTTCTAGAGAGAGCTTTGTTGTGATTAATAATGTAGGTTTGGCTCAATGGGATGTTAATATTTACCACAGCAGTGAAAGACCAGTCTGTTCTGTCTGGATTTAATTTACTAGACTAATTTGTAACAGTCTAGTGCACGTATTTTGATAAACTACATATTTACAACAAGCTAAAACATACGGTGGCCCAGTAGTGCACAACACAACGAAATCTCCACAACACAATGGAAACAAGCTGCAACACAACGTAAAAAAGCCACAACACAACAGAAACAATTCACAACACAACAGAAACAAGCTGCAACACAACACAAACAAGCCACAACACAGCGAAATTAGCACAACACAATAGAAACAAGCCGCAACACAGCGAAATTAGCACAACACAACGCAAACAAGCCACAACACAGCGAAATTAGCACAACACAATAGAAACAAGCTGCAACACAGCGAAATTAGCACAACACAACGCAAACAAGCCACAACACAGCGAAATTAGCACAACACAATAGAAACAAGCCGCAACACAGCGAAATTAGCACAACACAACGCAAACAAGCCAAAACACAGCGAAATTAGCACAACACAATAGAAACAAGCCGCAACACAGCGAAATTAGCACAACACAACGCAAACAAGCCACAACACAGCGAAATTAGCACAACACAATGGAAACAAGCCACAACACAACGGAAACAAGCCACAACACAGCGAAATTAGCACAACACAATGGAAACAAAACACAACACAGCGAAATTAGCACAACACAATGGAAACAAGCCACAACACAACGGAAACAAGCCACAACACAGCGAAATTAGCACAACACAATGGAAACAAGCCACAACACAACGGAAACAAGCCACAACACAGAGAAATTAGCACAACACAATGGAAACAAGCCACAACACAGCAAAATTAGCACAACACAATGCAAACAAGCCACAACACAGCGAAATTAGCACAACACAATGGAAAAAAGCCACAACACAGCGAAATTAGTACAACACAACGCAAACAAGCCACAACACAGCGAAATTAGCACAATACAATGGAAACAAGTCGCAACACAACGGAAACAAGCCGCAACACAGCGAAATTAGCACAACACAATAGAAACAAGTCGCAACACAACGGAAACAAGCCGCAACACAGCGAAATTAGAACAACACAATGGAAACAAGTCGCAACACAACGGAAACAAGCCGCAACACAGAGAAATTAGCACAACACAATGGAAACAAGTCGCAACACAATGGAAACAATCCACAACACAGCGAAATTAGCACAACACAATGGAAACAAGCCACAACACAGCGAAATTAGTACAACACAACGCAAACAAGCCACAACACAGCGAAATTAGTACAACACAACGCAAACAAGCCACAACACAGCGAAATTAGCACAACACAATGGAAACAAGTTGCAACACAATGGAAACAAGCCACAACACAGCGAAATTAGCACAACACAATGGAAACAAGCCACAACACAGCAAAATTAGCACAACACAACGCAAACAAGCCACAACACAGCGAAATTAGTACAACACAATGGAAACAAGTCACAACACAACGGAAACAAGCCACAACCCAGCGAAATTAGCACAACACAACGGAAACAAGCCACAACACAGCAAAATTAGCACAACACAACGCAAACAAGCCACAACACAGCGAAATTAGTACAACACAATGGAAACAAGCCACAACACAACGGAAACAAGCCACAACCCAGCGAAATTAGCACAACACAACGGAAACAAGCCACAACACAGCGAAATTAGCACAACACAATGGAAGCAAGTCGCAACACAACGGAAACAAGCCACAACACAGCGAAATTAGCACAACATAACGCAAACAAGCCACAACACAGCGAAATTAGCACAACACAATGGAAACAAGTCACAACACAATGGAAACAAGCCACAATGCAGCGAAATTAGCACAACACAATGCAAACAAGCCACAACACAGCAAAATTAGCACAACACAATGGTAACGAGCCACAACACAGAAAAAATTAGCACAACGCAAACAAACCACAACACAGTGAAATTAGCACAACACAATGGAAACGAGCCACAACACAGCGAAATTAGCACTACACAACGCAAACAAACCACAACACAGTGAAATTAGCACAACACAATGGAAACAAGCCACAACACAGCGAAATTAACACAACACAATAGAAACAAGCCGCAACACAGTGAAATTAGCACAACACAATGGAAACAAGTCGCAACACAATGGAAACAAGCCACAACACAGTGAAATTAGCACAACACAATGGAAACAAGTTGCAACACAGCAAATTTAGCACAACACAACGGAAACAAGCCACAACACAGCGAAATTAGCACAACACAACGGAAACAAGCCACAACACAGCGAAATTAGCACAACACAATGGAAGCAAGTCGCAACACAATGGAAACAAGCCACAACACAGCGAAATTAGCACAACATAACGCAAACAAGCCACAACACAGCGAAATTAGCACAACACAATGGAAACAAGTCACAACACAATGGAAACAAGCCACAATGCAGCGAAATTAGCACAACACAACGCAAACAAGCCACAACACAGCAAAATTAGCACAACACAATGGTAACGAGCCACAACACAGTGAAATTAGCACAACACAACGCAAACAAGCCACAACACAGCAAAATTAGCACAACACAATGGAAACGAGCCACAACACAGCGAAATTAGCACAACACAACGCAAACAAACCACAACACAGTGAAATTAGCACAACACAATGGAAACAAGCCACAACACAGCGAAATTAGCACAACACAACGGAAACGAGCCGCAACACAGCGAAATTAGCACAACACAATGGAAACGAGCCACAACACAGCGAAATTAGCACAACACAACAGAAACGAGCCACAACACAGCGAAATTAGCACAACACAATAGAAACGAGCCACAACACAGCGAAATTAGCACAACACAATAGAAACAAGCCGCAACACAGCAAAATTAGCACAACACAACGGAAACAAGTCGCAACACAACGGAAACAAGCCACAACACAGCGAAATTAGCACAACACAATAGAAACAAGTCACAACACAATGGAAACAAGCCACAACGCAGCGAAATTAGCACAACACAACGCAAACAAGCCACAACACAGCGAAATTAGCACAACACAACGCAAACAAGCCACAACACAACGAAATTAGCACAACACAATGGAAACAAGTCACAACACAATGGAAATAAGCCACAACGCAGTGAAATTAGCACAACACAACGCAAACAAGCCACAAAACAGCAAAATTAGCACAACACAATGGAAACAAGCCACAACACAGCGAAATTAGCACAACACAACGGAAACAAGTCGCAACACAACAGAAACAAGCCACAACACAGCGAAATTAGCGCAACACAATGGAAACAAGTCACAACACAGTGAATTTAGCACAACACAATGGAAACAAGTCGCAACACAACAGAAACAAGTCGCAACACAGCGAATTTAGCACAACAAAACGAAATTAGTCCTGTGTGTTGTGTTGTGGTGATTTCGTTGTGTTGTGCCCTATTGGGCCACCGTAAAAACAAGTCGTCCCAATGCTAGGGTAATATGAGTGGTTGGTTACTGTTTCAAATCCCCAACTCTAATTATTAGTAACAGTAATAACAATGTTTTCTTTACCAAACACTGCTAGGGAAAGTATTTAGCCATTTTGTGCTACATTTGAATTTTATACGCTATTCCTTTAAGAATTCTTGAATTCTCGCACAATATAAACTGTAATTAGGTACTTCACTGAAGATTACAATGTTATTATGCAGTAAAATTAATAGGTGTAGATAGCATTAATGATTCTTGTACATTAAGCAACTACTGTGCTTCACAGTGGTGTTTGTATTTTCATGACTGCGTATTCATTTATGGTTGAAAGTATTGATTAAACAGCAACCATTAATTGATTTAGTGTCTGCTTCATTTAAGTTGGACAGCACATAGCTGACAAAACAAGTGTTGTATTTAATATTAGGCTATAATATTTTACAAAGCAAAAATTTAGTATATAAGTATATATAAATTTCACTGATTGTGTGAAAACAAAATGCTATCTGACCAATCCAATGTCCCATACTGTCTGACAACAAACACCATTTTCTACAGCGAAGAATCCTATTAATCCTAGCCAAAATTTAATCAGAACTGTATCATAATAAAAGGATTTATTCAATTAAAATGCAAATAGGTCTTTGTTTCTACATGGTCTGACTGATCACGAAAAAGGCTTAGGCATAATGTGTTTGTGTTGGAAATAACATTGCGCTATTCAAATGGATGGAACAATATAGTTGATTTTCATGCAAGAGTACCAAGATAAATATTAATAAGAAATCTGTAATTTAACCCCTTCTGTACACAAGTGTTTCCCTGTTTTGCTTTAGAACTAGGTTTTAGGTTACTTATAAGCTGTCTTTGCTGAAAAGTACTTAATAGGTTCCACGACAACCATGAAAGTGTGAGGATGCCGAGATCAATAGCCTTTGAATACTGATGTGGATCTTGGTTCTTAAACAATGAGTTTTAAAAGTGGTTTGTTGAGTGTGATAGCTGTGCGCACATAGGTGGATAGCTTGTGGGGTGAAGGGGACATCGGCAAAATTGAAGCAAATGGACTGGATTTCACAGAGATGTTTTCTCTCTCTGTGTGTGTGTGTGTATGTGTGTGTGTGTTAATATATAATCTGTCCCTTGGGAGAGAGTTTGTCACATGGTATATTGCTTATTCAGTAAAAGAAAATGGTTTGAAAAGCATGGGGCAACCTGGTGAAAAAACAGATTCACTCTGTTTAGGGTAAGAGCATTTAGCAATAAATATATTTGTTAGACTTATGACATACATAAAAGCACTGATATCTTACGGGCTGCCTTCAGTACACGGTATTGTTCTGCTTCTGAATGCAGTGCCATGTGATGTGAATAAGAGATGGGATGTTATGACAAAGACCAAATGAAAAGCAATAGGATATTGCAGACATCTGCTGGATATAATAGGAACTGCAATGAAACATAACCTAAGAATAAACAGAAACGCACAGGCCTACTGTATGATTTGGGTTAGGGTATGTACAGAGCTGGGTGGATTATTTACAAATTATAGGCCGTTACTGTTTACAGATTACATGATGAAAACTGTAGTTAGTAACATAATCTAGTTTACTCATATGTAATGTAATCCGACTGCTTTTCAGAATACTTTTAGATTACTTTTTTTTTTTAATCAGAATTGTTTAAAATTTAAAATTGAATGTACCATATTGAAAAGCAAAGAGAAAGAAAATATATTCAATTTCTGATATCAACATCATAAAATGCATTAAACATTAAATGAACATCACCAATGTTTAGAAACTTCCGTAATTATTTGTTTCATACATGGTCTAAGTGCTTGAGAGATCCTTTTTCCCCCTCAAATTTAGAAGCATGATTTGCAATTTTATTTACATGACATTTGTGAATATAGTCATAGTTATATGGTATGACACCCAGTAGGATTTTTAGAGAAAAAAATAAGAATTAGGGAGAATCAATGAATTATGAATAATTTACTGTCATTGTGTGAATAATATGTAATCATGTAATCCATAAAAAAGTAAGTGTAATCTGATTATGAGCATTTTAAAATGTAATATACTCTAATTATAAGTGCTTAATTTTTGGAATCTGATTATGTAATCCAGATTACATGTAATCAGTTACTGCCCAGCTCTAGGTACATATAATGAAAAACAGGTAAAGGGAAAGAGGTCAATCTAAGTATTTTAGGATTCGCATATGTGTAAATGTCTATTGATGGACTGATAACTGTTTACTATTGTCCTCTTTTAGAGGTGCCTTACAGCAGAATTTAATTTTGTTTGCATCATTGAAAAATTATTAACACTGTAAAGCTGCTTTGACACAATCTGTAGTGTATAAAGTGCTATATAAATAAAGGTGACTTGACTTGCAATAATGGTGCTATATTTAGTTGTGACCTCTCTGTCCTTGTTTACAACAACTATTTGTTTTAATATAGTACCAAAAAAATAAAAAATAGCTGTCACAATTCAGAATAAGTGAAATCCTGTTTACTGGAGTTTTTTGTTTTGTTTTGTTTTCACTGAAATAATAAAAAAAAAAATAATAAAAAAATTAATTAGTATTTCCCCCCCAGTAAATACATCAAAACATCCATGAAACAAGAAGCATTTGTGCATCATTGTATAAGAAAAATCTTGGATTGCTTTAAGAAATACTACTTTAAAAAATATTCATAATTTTTCATTTATAAAGTCCTGTTAGGTTTGTCACCCATATACTATTAATATTTGCTGAAACATCATGTTAGAATGTACACAACCAGATCATCTAATCATATTCTTTTGATTATCCCTTAAAAAAAACTGTTTTTGGTCATTCTGCTTTTGGATTTGCTGCTCCAAATGATTGTAATGTGCTAAAAGTCATTGAAATTAGAAACTATTTGTAAATGTTTTAATAGATTTTATTTATTTTATTATTATTATTATTATTTTATGTTTTGCTACTGTATATGTATAGCAAAAATACACTTTATATCAGCATATTTAGTACACATCCATAATGTTGTTAAAGTACTCTGTTTTCACACACTATGCACTTAATAAACAAAAAAATATATTCTTTAATCTATAATCTTAAGAACATCTAAGTGTATTCAACTGCTATTTTGAGATACCCTGAATATGAACTAAAATATGCATTTAACATACTATCTCTGTATTAAAAAAATGTATGTATTTAATTAACACTTGTAGTACACTTGAACCCATCTTTCATACACTTTTAAATACTCATCATGCATAGAAAACAGACTTATGAACTATTTAAAATATAAGAATAATGTATAATATACATAAAATGTATTCATAATGTATTGCCCACATATTTTTAAACATTAAGGTATGGTATGTAATGTTCAAACAAACAAAACAATATTTCTACTGTATTATTCATGAAAATCCATTAAAATAAAACTTAGTGATAGTATATACTGTAAAAATCCACTAAAATTTTATGTAAAGCATTCATAGCACACTTTTAACTATATGCACGTATAAAACATATTTGGTGTACTGTATCTGACTACACTTAAAATCAATTTAAGTATTAGTGCTTATTAGTGCATTTATATTAAGTGTAAATACCACAGTTGGGAAAATGTACTTATAACTAGTACATTAGTAATATATGTGTAATAAAAATCAATTTAATTTAAATTTAGGATTACTATATAAAAGTCTACTAAGATTGAACTAATTTTTAAAGCATTTAAAGCACACTTTTAATAAATACACTAATAAAACTCCTCTGTATATTTTTTACGGTAGTATACTTCATTTCAATGCACTAAAAATCAATTTAAGTATTAGTGATATTTAGTATAATTTTTCAAGTGCACTGAAGTACTACTGAAGTAGAAATATACTTTTAATTAGTGTATTTATAGTGTATAACTTTTACAATTTTATTTAGCACAAAAAATAAGAATGTACTGGAAATGTACTTGCTTGTATTTAAGTTTTTTTTTTTTTTTTTTTTTTTTTTTTCAGTGCATTCAAGTATACTTTATTTTTATCTGGAAATGTATGTTTGTATGTCTCCCAGGAAGTTTTAATTCTCCTGCCAGGCTGTTGTTGAAAATAAGAACTTGTTCTTAAGTGACATGTCTGGTTAAATAAAGGTTAATAATAAAAAAATATACTTAATTTTTGTCAGGTGATTTGTCAATTAGCAGCTTAATGGGTGTACGTCCTGATTTTACTGAGTTAGATGTGTTCCTGGGTCAACATATTTTGTTGACCCTGGAACAGCATTTTAATCCAAAAATTTAGTCCATACCTCTACACCTAAACCTAAACTTACCCATGAATAATCCCTAAAATCGAAGGAAATGATAGATTAATGACACGGATGTACAAGCACCAAACACTGATTGTAAGCCTAAACTTCACAAGAACTATAAACTGGTTCTTCAAATCTGATTGGTTGTTCCAGGGTCAACAAAGATGTTGATCCAGGAACATGTCGCGCTTGGTAAAATCAGGTTCTGCCTTAAAGGTCCATGTTTCAGTCACTATTTCATGTGTTTCATTGTCTGACAACAGAAAAAAAAAAAAAAAAAAAAAAAAAAAAAAAAAAAAATATATATATATATATATATATATATATATATATATATATATATATATATATATATATATATATTTATTTATTTATTTTTTATTATTTTTTATTTATTTTTTTTTTTTTGGGGAGTTTTTAGATGTTTTTTTGAGCAGGATTTAGCTACTTAAGTAACTGGCAACAGAGACAGTGATCCATGACGCAGCCATCACAAAGAAATCAATTTCAAACCAAGCAGCTTTCTGTTGGTTAATGCGGGGAAAACTGCATGACCAACTTGAACACAAGCGAAATCTGCGTGGGAAACTTTTTCTTCCTCATGCAAAACTCCCAGTCTTGCAGATGTCTACTGAAATGACTGGATTTTGAATGTGAATGTTAATACCACCCGCAGCCTGTACTAGGGCACCAAGGTAGGGCAACAACCACCAAGGGAGGCACCACCACCCACAGATATGCCTCAGGTCTCTGTTTTATCATCTCTAAGTCAAAAATTGTAAGTCTGAGGACAATAATAGCATGCCTTTCCTCATCAAGATGCACAGTATCATTCATGTCTGTGAATCACAAGCAGTGCAGGACGAGTTATGTGCCGGAAATTGAAGTATGAGTGATAATAATAAAACACCCCTAATAACAGGAGAATTCTTCTGAAAATAAACTCCTCAAAGGTATTCTGTCCTTAGTTGGATAGTACTACGCTCCTGCTCTAGAGGGGGCTATTTTCTCACTTTATCTAGTAGTACACATGCAACCATTTCCTCTATAGGCTGGGATGAAATCTCAACAATTCAAATTCTGTAGGATTAACCAACAGCTTTTAAAAGCCCATTCATTTATATATGAGTATTTAACATATTCTGCCTTAAGCTCATTTCTGATCATACAATGTGCATTTGAAACGATCTGGGACAGCTGCCAGGACATGAAGAGCACAGATTAAGGCAAGTCATTGAAGGTCAAAGGTTTTTAAAGGCCCTTCCCTTTCAAAGGATTGAAGGCTCGTAAGTAGGCCTGTCAGCACACCATATAGCCGACCCCATGATGATGTGCTCGAGAACTATTTACATGATCAGGTGTTTCCTCAGGCTGAGGCGAAACACAATGAAAATAATAGCAGTCTTGAATTTAAAGTCCCTTCATTGCCGTAAGAGAGATCCCTAATGGAGACGGGCAATGAGGTTAGGTGACAGCCACACAAAAGGACAAAACTGGCTCGTTTGAAACTGAGAAGAGCAGTTATGACTTCGGGAATAAAGAGAGATTTTAATGAGAGACGTTTAGATGGTGATCCGTGAATGAGACTGCTCCACTGGCAGTGGGTTTGGCAGATCCCTTCTTTGACGACACAGGTGAGATCGACATCTTGGAGTCATTCCATTTGATATTTGATCTAGGTGTACACATTGCTGTCACAGTGTTGATACATATAATGAGAATATAATTAGGAATGATTGCTCGAATTCTCATGCTGAGAAGTAAATTGACACTTATTATATCTCATTAGATGGTCTTTCAGACATAAACGTCAAATAATATCAGCCATGTGCATAATTATGTAAGTAATGTGCATTTTCTTAAAAAAAAATAAATAAAAATAAGCTTATTTTTTTTCCATTTTCAATTTTTGGTCTTGATTTTAGATTTTAGTCAATGACCTGGACATGTTTTTTGTGAGATTTACCCATATATCTTTGAACTCAGCTCTCCATGTTGCAGTCTAAAAGACTTTCTCTATCCTGAAGCCCATGGGTAGTGCCTGTCCCTCTGTGGTTGCATCTCTGGATCCTCATAACTGATAGACTCCAAACAAGAGGGCCCCTCCCAATTATATAACACAGAGTCCATCGCTTTCATCACAGACAATTGACTTAATTACAGCTCTAAGCGGACCACGGTATTAATCATATTGCCATATCTTTGATTTTCAAGCTTTGTTCCAATAATGGTACTCGGGCTACATAAACACACAATTTATGTTGAGGTAACCAGTATAAACAAAATTTACACCAAATGTGATTACAACTAACTGGGTCTTTTGTAGATTACACTTGTGGTCTGAAATAGGTCCATAAAGGACTGTTTCCACCTCAAGAACTTGCGGTTCCATTGTTGTTTACGTGTGGACTTACTTACGCAGGGCTGACAGGCAATAGGAAAGTCTTTGGGGCCTGGGTTTTTTTTCTGGAAAGGCTCTATTTAGCTTATCTGAATAAAGTACGGCGCAGGCCTAAATGAGGTAGTGCTGCTGGAAACATGGGAAACTATCAAAATTTAATGGTGACAGAAAAACAAGGTTAATGTTAGATGCTGAGAGCTCTAGCAGTGCTAGGCTACACAAGACAAGATTCAAGACGTTTGCTTACTAAACCATCACACATGGCTTCATGGTAGTGCTTGTCTTAACACAGCACATAAACAGTCCGTAATGAACACTGCATTGGAAGAAACCTTAAGTGTGTCTCGGTTTTTTATCCATTTCTAAACAAATAAATTAAATGTCTTTGTACCTGATTATTCTTTTCTACAAACAGAACACAGTCCCATCTGTGAAGACAGAGCTGAACGGAGATCAAATGCACTTTAACATCAAAGCAAGTCTAAATATCTCAGACAAAATCAAATTCTGAGAGTAAATAAAAAAAAAAAAGGTTTATGTTTTAATATAGATTGTCAGTCTTAACATTTTCTTCAACTATAGACGTTTGTCCCTGTGGACTTTATCTCTCTTAAAATGATCTCTCTTGAAACACCTTTCACATTCTCTCTAGCTTTCCCCCCATTCACACAGTTTAATTTCCACCACAACTCACATAATGCAAACAAAATTTACACCAAATATAATTACAACTACAGTAAATGGAATATTTTGTAAAATTAAAAATTCAGACTCCTTTTGTCTTGATAAGGCTAATTTCACAGTTAGCCAAGTCAAGTCAATTTTCTTTTCAAAATACACAGTTTGAAGGAAGCTTTACAGAAATTCATGATGTTAATGTTCATAATACCTTAGTGTTTAATTGTCCACATTTAGCAGTTTATAACTAGGCAATATAGTTGTACATAAGGTGACAATATAAACAATAAACCATCTGAGATTTTCTAATAGTATATATCGCTTTATTTTTCTAATAGTATATATCGCTTTTACCTGCATGCATACAGTAATGTACTGTATGCATGCAGGTAAAGCTGGATATATTTAATTGGATTTAAATACATTGTATGTTGATAAGGAAATCCTTAAGGTTTGAAAGGTATGAAACCTGATATAAATCATTTTCACTCATTATTTTTAAGACACTCTGCTGAATACCATTCAGTTCAATCATAAACAATACCTGCGAGCAGCTGGCTGCTGCTGATGCAGAGTAATATGACACTGACGTATCTTTGTGACAGAGCTTAAACTGTAAAACTGCAGACCACAACAGGCTTGTCAATGTTATCATCAAATGAACTATCCCCAGTGAATACTGACCGACCAAAAACAATCACTTAGTGCAATTTGTCTGTTCAAAGCCACTCAATAGAGGTGAAATATTTTCAGGGATTTAAGGATGTTTGCATGAGATTGTATGAACGATTAATCTCCTCAATGTAGTTTTTAAGAAAACTTTTTGTGGCTTTCCTATTACCTCAATGTCAGTTGCTTGGTTGGTTGCAAATTATTTGAGCTACACTATCCACATAAATTTGTCTCACAGCAGCATCAGATACGTCATTGGTATTCGATCTCTTAAGGTTATTCAGACAACCTACACAGACAGCAGTTTTGACATCAACAAATGTATATAAATGTAATTCATACAGAAGTCAGAAGCTTTGTTTGACAAGTATGATTCATGAACCAACCCATGGAGCTTTCCAGTTGTCTCAACATCTTTAGTACTGTACACATGTAGGAACATTAATCGCTAATCAAAACAGAACCTGCCCTGTAGAACAAAAGGCGTTCCCTCATGTGATGACATAAAAGGGCATCCTTTGTGATTACACAACTTGGATGCCCATATTTGTGCAGGAGATTTGTGGGGGAAAAAAAAAAAAGTAATTAGATAATAATAATAATGTAATTAGATCATCTTTGAACAGTCATTGACAGCAAATGATTACATGTAATCTGGATTATGTAATCGGATTGCAAAAATTAAGTACTTGTAATTAGATTATATTAAATTTTAAAATGCTCATAATCAGATTACAGTTACTTTTTATGGATTACATGATTACATATTATTCATACAATTATTTATAATTTATTGATTCTCCCTCATTCTTCTTTTTCTCTCTTTCTCATTACCTTTTCCTTTCTAAAAATTCTGCTGTGTCATAGCATTTAACTTTGACTATATTCACAATATTATCTTTGCTTTTTTAATATCAATATGGTATGTTCAATTGTAAGTGTAAAGTACAAGTTAGATAAAAAAGTAATCTAAAAGTAGTCAACCTACATTACTTAAAATGAGTAACTTAGTTTACATTACTATCTACAATTTTTCATCATGTAATGAACCATACAATTTGTAAATAATCTACCTAGCACTGGCTTTGTACCAAAATAGCTGGACTGTATACATATATCGAGGGGTGAGAACCAAAAGGGCGTAAGTGACATTTTGGGTGAAATGGAGATGTATATGTATATCAAATGAAAGCTCTTGATAAGCTCTTTCTACTGCCAAAAGGACACAAGTGAATTCTTAATAATTTTGGAGTTATTCATTACAAACCAAAAGACTTAACTCTGAACATACTAAACCAGTTGGTGCCAAAAGGGCGTAACTGCACTTACGCCCCTTTGGTACTGAGAAATGTATTGTGGCTAAAGCCTGTGGATAGCACTTGAGTCAAAATGGCTGACACCACATGTAAGCCAGGTAGGTCAACCATGAGAAGAAACCAGTGTTTTTATTGCAGAAGATGTAATATTAATCTTATTTTGTGACAAAGAGCTGGATGATGAGGGGAGAAAATGAAATATCCACAATTCATTGTCAGTGAGTTGTAGCTAGCTAGCGGGTAGTAACCGACAACTTACATTCTGATGGTATGTCCCTAGTGAAAAATAAATATACTAAAATGTATTTGAAATACATTTATTTCATGCTAAGTGGAATGTAATACTACAAATACATTAAATATTTATGTACTTATAAAAATACCCTGCAATTGTACTATACTAATCTGGTATACTTAAAGTCTGCTAAATTGGAACAATTTTAAATTTTGTGCTTAATGCACTTTAATTGTGCTGAAGTAGTGCTGAAGTCCAAATAAAAATATGCTGAAGTATATTTGATTGTGCTAAAGTGGAATTATTGCAAGTATACCTCAGGTACACTTTAAATATTTTGCATTTAGAGACCATCATAAATAGTAAAATTAAAACACATTTTAGGCTTAATATTGAGAAATGTGCATAGTGCACAAGTAGTAGTCCAAATAAAGTTTAATTATAATTTTTATATCAGTAAGTCTTGAGCAATATGTCAGTTGAACTATACTTAGTATGAAATAAATGTATTTTAAATATATTACTTTTTTTCTTTTTTCTTTTTTTTACTATGAGTGTTATCATATAGGCACTCTGTTACTGCTTAGCCACAAGAGAGAGAATGCAGAGAAGGGACAGACAGACATAGACAAAGGATATGACTGGGGAAAGGATAAAAGAAATGCAGTGAGTAAAACGTTATACAGATGTCCACCTGGGATCACTGCTGTGAAAAAGAAAGACTCACTCTGCACAAATGGCAGTATCCCACACGTCTTATGTGGACACCAAGCTTTACAAGTCAGCCAGTTAGAGTAGGCTACTATTTCATGTACAATTCACAATTCCATCTGAAACATTCTTTATGACACACATTCATACTAGTTCAAATCTATAAAATCAACATTTTATTTACTTTATTTATTGTCTATTTACTAACACATAATTTGATACTTACTGATATAAAAAATTATAATTAAACTTTATTTGGAGTACTACTTATGCACAATGCACATTTGTCAATATTAAGCCTAAAATGTGTTTTAATGTCACTATTGATGAGAACTGTATGATCTTTGAAAAATATCGGCCTTTAAATGCAATAAAAATGCTATATCAGTCTTTAAATGCTAAATGATATTTAAATTGTACCTGAAGTGTACTTGCAAAGCACAATCAAATATACTTCAGTATCTCTTTAGTTAGACTTCAGCACTACTTTCTTACAATTAAAGTGCATTAAGTACAAAATTAGTTGTTCCAATTTAGCAAACTTTAAGTATACCAGTTTAGTGATATGTAAATAATATGTAAATGTATTTGTAGTATATCATGAAATAAATGTATTTCAAATACATTTTTGTATAATTATTTTTCACTAGGGAATGCATCTGTAAAGGCTTTTCAATCAACCATTTGACCAAATTGTTAAGTGCCTGAGATTACTATTTCAGTAAAATTAATCACATTCAATTAACTAATTTGATGTAAGGGCTTTTTTATGTGATATTTTATTTTATCACAATGGATTGTTATTTCTTTTAAACTCATTAATGTAATGTTTTCATTGTCAGCAGATGCACCCATGTTTTTATACACCAAATTGAATAAAATATTGGTGCCAAAAAGGCGTAAGTGACTTTTTTTTTAAATTAAAAAAAATTGGATTTTTTTTTTTTCTGAATAAATGTCAAAATAGTGTATACTGTTATCCATGTGTGTACACATGTTTATTATAAAAGACTGAAATCAGTACACAAAATCGGATCAAACTATGGTAAATTTTTGTTTTGGCCATCCTGTAAAGTTGGTGAAATGTCACTTACGCCCTTCTGGTTCTCAGCCCTCGATATACAATATGTAGTTATCTACATATCTACAAGTTGATTGTGCTATATAAACAATTTTGACTTGAGTTTGAAATATGAGACCAGGCAGGTTGTTCACAGTCACACAATGACAATGCAGCATTTAAATTGACACACACAGCTTTCTCATTGTCACAAATCTGGTCTATGAACTTCCGTTCACTCACCACCAGAGGTAACCCACTCTCCATATTGACTCTCACACTACACAGACTGTTACACTTACACTGGACTTCAGTTCCCACAACCCATTTCACTCTGATTACGCACACGGCTGCAGCCGATCACACTCTCTACATAAGCCATGGACTTCCTCTCTCTCACTGTATTGTTTTGCGTATATCACTCTTCTAGCGATAGCTACACTACGGAACCATTCCTTGTTTCCAGTCCTAGTTTCTAGTCCCAGTTCTAGTCTAGTCTAGTCAAGTCATTTTGTGTTGCCTTGTTGTCTGTTTCCTGATCCTCTGCCTGTGTATCTTGGATTAACCCTTTGCCTGCTGTTTCGGAATCTGATTCTGATTCTGTTTACACCTTGCCTGGACTATTGCTCGTGTTATTGGATTGCCCCTCATGTCAAGCCCTCTGGATATTGTTCGCCGATCGAAGACCCACGCTAGCCCTAGGATTACTCTTGTCTTGCCTGTGTTATACCTGTTTGCCATTGTTTGACTCTTGCCTTTTGTGACCACGTCTTTGAATAAAGCCTGCAAATGGATTCGCGCGTCTCACGTCTCGTTCGCCCCGTAACACTCATGACTTTGTCCAGACTTTGTCCAATGCCACAACATCACATTACTTTAACTAGATTAAGGCACCAGAGAACAACAGAGGTTACTTAAAGGTCACTAGGGTCAAGTTGTTCTCAAGTTTCAATACTAGTGTCAGTTAGACATGTTACCATGTATTATTTATGAAACCAAATTTGACATATTTGTAGAATTTGACAGAATTTGACAATTGACATAGCAAAAATTAGCAAAGATTGATCTTGTGGGGACATTTTTTGTTCCCCATGAGGAAAGCAGCATATAAATCATACATAAGTTTTTTTTTTTTTTTTTTTCTTTTTTCTAAAACGTTTTATGTGATGGATAGGTTTGGGTAGGGTTAGGGTAAGGGGATATAAAATATAGTTTGTACAGTATAAAAACCATTATGTCTATGGAATGTCACCATAAAACATGGAACCCCAATGTGTGTGTGTGTGTATATATACAGGTGCATCTCAATAAATTAGAATGTCGTGGAAAAGTTCATTTATTTCAGTAATTCAACTCAAATTTTGAAACTCGTGTATTAAATAAATTCAGTGCACACAGACTGAAGTAGTTTAAGTCTTTGGCTCTTTTAATTGTGATGATTTTGGCTCACATTTAACAAAAACCCACCAATTCAACAATCTCAACAAATTAGAATACTTCATAAGACCAATAAAAAAAAAAAAACATTTTTAGTGAATTTTTGGCCTTCTGGAAAGTATGTTCATTTACTGTATATGTACTCAATACTTGGTAGGGGCTCCTTTTGCTTTAATTACTGCCTCAATTCGGCCTGGCATGGAGGTGATCAGTTTGTGGCACTGCTGAGGTGGTATGGAATCCCAGGTTTCTTTGACAGTGGCCTTCAGCTCATCTGCATTTTTTGGTCTCTTGTTTCTCATTTTCCTCTTGACAATACCCCATAGATTCTCTATGGGGTTCAGGTCTGGTGAGTTTGCTGGCCAGTCAAGCACACCAACACCATGGTCATTTAACCAACTTTTGGTGCTTTTGGCAGTGTGGGCAGGTGCCAAATCCTGCTGGAAAATGAAATCAGCATCTTTAAAAAGCTGGTCAGCAGAAGGAAGCATGAAGTGCTCCAAAATTTCTTGGTAAACAGGTGCAGTGACTTTGGTTTTCAACACAATGGACCAACACCAGCAGATGACATTGCACCCCAAATCATCACAGACTGTGGAAACTTAACACTGGACTTCAAGCAACTTGGGCTATGAGCTTCTCCACCCTTCCTCCAGACTCTAGGACCTTTGTTTCCAAATGAAATATAAAACTTGCTCTCATCTGAAAAGAGGACTTTGGACCACTGGGCAACAGTCCAGTTCTTCTTCTCCTTAGCCCAGGTAAGACGCCTCTGACGTTGTCTGTGGTTCAGGAGTGGCTTAACAAATTCCTTGACACGTCTGTGTGTGGTGGCTCTTGATGCCTTCACTCCAGCCTCAGTCCATTCCTTGTGAAGTTCACCCAAATTTTGAATCGATTTTGCTTGACAATCCTCATAAGGCTGCGGTTCTCTCGGTTGGTTGTGCATCTTTTCCTTCCACTCAACTTTCTGTTAACATGCTTGGATACAGCACTCAGTGAACAGCCAACTTCTTTGGCAATGAATGTGTGTGGCTTACCCTCCTTGTGAAGGGTGTCAATGATTGTCTTCTGGACAACTGTCAGATCAGCAGTCTTCCCCATGATTGTGTAGCCTAGTGAACCAAACTGAGAGACCATTTTGAAGGCTCAAGAAACCGTTGCAGGTGTTTTGAGTTGATTAGCTGATTGGCATGTCACCATATTATAATTTATTGAGATTGTGAATTTGTGGGTTTTGTTAAATGTGAGCCAAAATCATCACAATTAAAAGAACCAAAGGCTTAAACTACTTCAGTCTGTGTGCATTGAATTTATTTAATACACGAGTTTCACAATTTGAGTTGAATTACTGAAATAAATGAACTTTTCCACGCCATTCTAATTTATTGAGATGCACCTGTATATATATAAAATATCCACAAGAAAGCTTTGCTGCATTGCATTATAATAGATATATTTTAACTTTAACACAGCGTCTTTAATGACAATTTTCTGTTATGCTTGATAGTGTCAGATTAAGTAGTAATGTTTCTCTTTCACTCATTACAAGCCAAAGCAAAAAAGGCAATGCCTGCTAATTTCTGCCCTTAAAGGGCCCGTGATTGTTTATTCATGATTTGCATTTTTACTGAGAAGCAAATACTACATCATGTATTATTTAAATGTAGAAATCCCTCCTCTACTTTATAAAAAGTAGAAACCTTTGTTGAAATACAGATTCCTTTGTCTTGCAATTTTAATAGATCTATTTTCATCAGTTAGTTAATTGATCTAATAAATCATTGATTACTCAATGTTACTCAATTACTCATCCTTTTAATTAAGTCTTTTTCTGTATGGTATCAGGACAGCTATATGTACTATTTTGATATTTTTGACTTTAAGCCTCTCCAGAATCAAAATTTATTTTAATCCAGAAATTAAACAGTGTTCATCATAGAAAAGGTATAACACTGTGTGTATGAAATTAATTAATAACACATTTTTGAATGTGTTATAAATGTGTTATAAATGTGCTATTTTTGAATAAATTAATAGATCCAGACCTTAAAAAAAAGCCCTTGACCCAAATATTTTTTATAATTAAATGTTAATGAATTAATGACAAATATATGTTTTTGTGCAAACAAGAAATGTTAGCCACCTTTCTACAGAATTTAGGCCTACAATATAATTCAGTGTTGTTTACGTCAAGGGTTTGGCTGTTAGCTGTTCTTCCTTCATTGTTATTTATCAAAACTCAAGTGCACTGATCCTAATGTGTGCAATAGATACCATCAACACACCTGCTTCCGAGAGTTTAATGACAACCTTTGCACTTCTCACCTAGATGATGATCTTAACTATTGCATTAACAAAGGGCAAAACTCTCTTTAAATCATCTTTAACATTCTTTTGTAAGACACGATGAACAAGGTCGCAAATTGATTTATATTTCCGTGTTCGTAGGTGCTAAGCAAGGGTCAAACTGTGTGGGGACTCCAACGCACCTGAAAGATGGGATAATTGTCGGGCTCTGGGCCAAATGTTCAGCCCTCTAATACCCACGAGGGTCCGCTGCGGCGCCACGCATTGCGAAACATCACTCCTCCGTTCTAGCGAGGAGTCATGGAGAGAGCAGTGCCCAGGGCACCATCAAGGTTAATCTGTTAAACACAGGGTGACAAAGATGCACCGTAAAATAAGGGGGTTTGCGCATGTCTAAGAGGTGTGTTTTTGGAAGAAAAGAAGAGGTTATTGTTGACAGCTTTGCTTGAGTTTTTTAGCGTTGCCATCCACCCTAAGGGATCATTCATATAGATAAAACTCAGTTACATCTAAAAAAAAAAAAAAAAAAAAAAAAATTGCATTGCAGTGCTGAATGTTTCTACTGCAGGCCTGTTGCGGTTGCAAATAGTTTTATAATTGAGATGTGTTTCACCCAAGGCAAACACGCTTTCAAAGCAGGTAAATATGAGGTTACTAGCTTAGATGAGAGTTCAGTAATGCGTAAATATGTCTTTTCATATTCAAATTACTCTGATCTCGAGATTACAATTCAAGAGTTAGACGCTGCTTTGTGAAAAAAAAGAGTTTGTTTTCTATTATACAGAACAATCATAAATAAAAAGCACAGTCAATTTCAAAGAAATATTCAGAGTTTGAGACAAGTTAGGCTCAATTAACAGCATCTATGGCATCATGCAGATTTGACCACAAATAGTGAAGTCTGATTTGTTAACGTTCGTGTGGCTACACAAACAAATGACATTTCAACCCACCAAAAACGGACGGGGCCGACTGCCTATATAAATCGTCGCTGAACACCATTTCATCAGAATCTTTCTCCTTCAGCATGAAGATCATCTCCTTACTGAACTCTGAAGAAGAATGAAGAAGCCTGCTTTTTCGCCATAAGCGCACTCTTCTGCTTCTGCTGCCCTAACCTCCATTGATGGTGCTGAAGAAAGGGGGTGTGACATGCTCCCCCCTCTTGAAGAGGATGTCGCCGCACATCTCTGCTTGCGATCGGCTTTGGGACTGAAAGCCAAGGCTGTTCACCCATCCAATCCCACCTCAGACGTAGGACCTCTGCAGGACCACCTCAGCCCTAGCGAGCAGGGCCTACTCAGTGGCTGGCCAGGTAGGCTTAGTGCTCCACAAAATGGTGGTCCTTCTGAGGAAATCATTATGTCCCACTGAAATTAGACCTTCAGGTCTTTCTGGTGGTCCTTCAGAGGAAATCATTAAGTCCCACTGAAATCAGACCTCCCTCAAATTTCACACATTTGCCATCCAATCCCCCATTCAGCTCTGGGTGTAGGAGGCTTTGTTCACACCATCAACGCTGTGGTTCCCTGAGTTTATACTGTTGCTGTCAGCAGCCCTGTGGCCAATCCGTTGAGGAAGGACCTCCTCTCCCAAGCGAGAGGGATGATTTGGCATCCCCAACCTGAGTTGTGGAGGCTTCATGTTTGGCCCCTCAACAGGAGTCTTTACAGCTCCTTGTGAGGGTAGCTAATACCATTATCTGCATTTGCTCATTACTGTAAATAAAGACCCTGTTTGCTCCTTCAGTCTGTGTCCATGTCCACATTCCATAACAACAAGACATAAATACATGTGTTAAGATATTTGTGTTAAAAAAATCAATTGCTAATGTCTACTATGTTAAGTTATAAACATTTTACTTTAATGCCATTACAATGTAAAGTCAAACAACTTTAGATGCTAAAATAAATAAATAAATAAATAAATAAATAAATAAATAAATAAATAAAAAACAACAACAAAAAAATAAGCTTTAACAGAAAAATTAATGTATGTAGCAGTTCAGTGAAGGGTTGGAATGCATGATGAGATTGATAACTGAACTTTCCTTGAATGCAGATTCAGGAGATAGTGAACTGTGGAGCAGATGGATGAAGAGCACACACCTCATTGAATGTGGTAGGTATCCAGGTAATCCTTAACATTAAACATAGGAAACAAAGAGGAGGGGAAGACACACTGGGGACAAATGCTGGAGTTCATCACTGGAGATCAGGAGAACAGGTTAGCTGTCCACTTCGAATAAACAAGACCAGACAAGGTGTGGCTGGTTAGTAGTCGGGTGTGCGCTGTGATTGGATAGACTGGCTGATCCATGACAGTACCCAATATTTCTCTGACTGTGCACACAATTCTGCCCTCCAAGATCAATGGAAGGGGGTTCCTTTGCGGTGTCTGGTTCTGCGGAAACAGAAACGGGGGGTGATAAAGCTTGAGGAGTGAAACATGGAAGGTAGGGTGAATCTTGTAGTATGCGGGGGGTTGCAACTGATATGTGACTGGGTTGATCTGACGAGTTATGGTGAAGTGGCCAATGAATCAGAGGAGGCTGGTAACTGATCACGCACTGGAAGGGAGTGAGTCCAGTAGCATGTTGATGGAGGAATTCTGGGTGTACTCAGCCCAGCATAGGAACTGATTCCAAGAATTCTAGTGGCTGTGGGAGAAGGTTTATAGAAAGCGACCGATCTCCTGGATGTTCCTCTCCATCTGCCCATTCAACTAGGGATGTGTTAAAATCAGAGGGGGGCAGGTCTGTGATGTAATCCACTCCTAGGTGTGACCATGGACATAGGAATGGGCAGAGGATGGAGTTTGCCGGCTGGAAGATGGTGTGGGCTCTTTGAGATGGCACAGACAGAGCAGCCACACAAAAATCTTCTCAAATCCCAAGTCAAGCAGGGCCACCATAAGCGGTATTTTAGCACCGAGAGGCTGCTATTGGCTACACTCAATTCACTCCTCTCTGGGTTGCCAGTGCCCAGAGAGGAGTGAATGGAGTGAATTAATGGGGTGTGTTGAGAACGGGGGACATACTGAAAATCTTATGGACACCCCGGTGGAGTGGCTTCAGAGGCATTGGAGGAGGTGGGCTGATCCTGAGACCACTGGATGGGGTGGAAGGCAAGATGGGCTTAGGCTCTTCATTAGCTTCCTTAGGAGCAAGGAGATAGGAAAGAGCGTCCGCCTTGGCGCTCTTGATACCTGGATGATAGGAAATCGAAACAGGTGAAAAATAAAGCCCATCTTAGCTGACGAGGATTTAGCCTTTTTGCTTCCCGAAGATATTCTAGGTTCTTGTGGTCAGTTAACATGGTAAATGGTTGTTTAGCCTCCTTCAACCAATGCCTCCATTCTTCGAGCGGGAGCTTGTTAACCAGGAAATATTGTAATTCTTTTTCACCAGGGTGAGTTTCTTGGAGAACAAGTCACATGGATGGAGTCTATGAGGATTCCCTTGCTGCTGAGACAGCACCGCTCCTACCCCGGTGGTTTACTTCCATTTTAAGTGCCTCACTGTAACCCGTATTTTTTTTTCCTTAAGTTTTTTCTTAACTTTTATTGATCCTAGAACTTTACTTTAACGAATGAATACAATAATGCCCAACCAGTTACATTTACAGAAATTACATTTCTGATCTCTTTTGTTCATAGAGCCTTTTTCTACCAAAATGCACATCACTTTTAGATTTGATTTTGACTTGGAAGATAGCAAATATGGTAGTACATGCAGTAACTTGCTCTGCTATCTTAAGCACCGAAAATATAACACTTTTTGAGGGGTACATGCCAAGCATAATGTAATTATGGTGGCCTCAATTTTATAGACTGAGACAAACCCTTTTCCATGTATTATAAAGGAAACTGGCCTTTATTCGTTTGTGATCATTGTGATTTTAATTGGCAAAAAGTTCTTCTGATAACCCCTTTTTTGTACTCCAAATAACCCGGCCCTGATGCATTGATTGTTGTCATGCTTAGATATGTTCAAAAGAAATCCTGACTCGGATACCTACAATGAATCAGCATTATGAGCCAACCACATCAAACCGAAAAAAGAACTGGCATCACAATTACAGGCTACCTGAAACAGTTTGCCTGAACAAACTGCTCATTACACTCTTCCATACCTATATAATTAGAACAGTATTGCAAAGGTATTTTCCATATGATGAAGCACGTCTGGCCAGAAGTGGCCCTACTCTGTTTGTCCATTAGGAGCTGTTTTCAGATTCAACTATGTAGTTTATCTAGCCCTGATTTGGATATGCATCGGCATACTAGCAGCTTCATGCAGTCTTTATCACGACAGGCATCAAAAAGACAGCATGCCTCATTAAAAAGAAGTGATGTCATTAAATTTATTGGCAATTTCCTTTTTGACATTATCATAGCAGCACCAAAGAGAACTGTTACGCTGGCTGCAGACCCACCCCTTTCGTTCCCGTCTCCCTCCCCGGATGCTGTGATCAAGGGTAATTACCTGCACAGACATAGCACTGAACAAAGCAAACAGGGAGTGGACCCAAATAGGAGGTCTAGACTTGGTGTCTCTCTGCAGTTTTCTCTTCCTCATTCTATCAATTTATATCTATCAATCTATTTGTCTATCTATCTCTATCTATTTACTTAGATTGTTTGTTCCTAGCCACTGTGTGTTGTGTGTTGACACATCAGAGACAGAGAACCAGAAAAGCAAAACAAGAACATAATTAAAGGAATATTGTTGGTCTTTTATAGACCATTTGACATTTGCTTGGCATACAGGAACTTATGGTATTTTCATACTTAAATTTGTATACTGTGTTTTAGAATTTAACAGTCTATTGATATAGTATGCAGGAGCTTCCAGTGAATTTGGTACTTACATACACTTCTTTGTTACTTTGTAGAGTAAGAACTGTAACGTAGTGGCAAATAGAGGTATTATTTGTAAAACACAGTATACATATTTAAGTATGAAAAATACCATAAGTTCCTGTATGCCAAGCAAAGGTCAAATGGTCTGCAAAAGACCAACAATATTCCTGTAACATATTCTGCATGAATATATTCTGCATCCCTAATCCTAATACCTAATACTTAACAACTACCTTACTAACTATTAATAAGCAGCACATTAGGAGTTTGTTGAGGCAAAAGTCATAGTTAATGGTTTGTTAATAGCGAGAATTGGACCTTAAAATAAAGTGTGATCTTAATAATTAATTAAGTTCTGTCACTAAGTAATGGTTTCTGAAACTATGTATTTAAGCTTATTGTTCTTTTGGATGACTAAACTATTTGTATACTATCTTTAATCATTTCTTACAGTTTTCTTTGTTATACTTGAGCTTATTGTCCAAATCATATCAGAACTTTTTTTTTAATTGCTTTTCAAACATCCCCTTTTTATTTTCTCCTCAAGCAAAAACTGTTTCAGTTAACCAGCTTAAACAACAAACTGTCAAGCAATACCGTATCTACTTTATGCAATGGCTTGTGTTAGTATAATTACAGCTCAGTCTCAAGAGCCTTTGATTTTTGTTTCTACCACTGAAGCCATTTGCCCTTTGGTGCCTTATTACAGCAAATGAAGCTGATTACACAAAGTTTTGTTGTTATGCTTTGGAGGAATATAGTTTCCTTCCCCAAACTGCTGCTATACTGTGCACATAATGCTTATTTAATCTCTGAATATTATGTCACATATATGACCTGGAAGCCTTAAATGTGTGCATAGTGGAAACTAATTATTGAGATTTGAACAGTATTAAAATTCATCATGTAACACTCAAATACCTCAAATTGTGTTGTTTGTCAATGTAATCTCATGAGTATTGGTATGTATTTTACAAAAAAGTGTGGTTCTACGACACATACATTTACTTACAATTTAAATACACAATACTGACCTATTGGCAGCATCTAAAATATGAACTATTTACATACAAACAACTTTATAGACATACATTTACGAACCCTTATTTATGAATATTGAATTCATGGAATTAATCAGTTGATACTATTGTATTTATGATAACTGAGATTATGTTTTCAGTCGCATTGTTTCAATGCAGTTCATCCATTTGCTTAATTTGAAAATAAAACATTTCATTGTTCTGTGTGACTTCTGGTGTCAACTCTTTTCAAATGATTACATAATGTTAAACAAGACTACACCTGAATAACATTAATTCGCTAATCATTTAACTATTACTTGTCTTGTAATAGTTACAGTGTTTTGTTTGCCATGGGACACATATTAACTTTGCTCAATATGCTGTGTACCGATCAAATATGTTGCTTGAAAAAGCTTTACAACAAAGGTTTTAGGTCAATAATATCAAATGCTCATTGCATTGCATTGCAATGCTCAATTGGACATTGTCATTTGGACTACTTTGGTGCTGCATTTTGCAATATATAATTAATAGTGACTGCACTTACAATATCTGTTACATTTTTCTTTATACTGTTTATTATTTTTAAGAAATGCTTAATTGGGATTAGTGCCTCAAAAACATCTATTTAATAGTACAGCAGTAGTAAAATGGTTATGTTTAGGTGTAGGATTAAGGGATATAAAATATACTGTATCAATAAAATGGTAAAAAAAGTAACTATACATATAAAATATGATATAAGAAGTTCATTTATATTTTACGTTTCTATAGCTGTATAGCTTTGTCTTGCTAAGGGTAATTTCACAGCTACAGTAGCATTGTATGTATCTCCTAATTTTCACACTTTTCGCATAAACTGATAAAATTACAATTTGATTGGAAATGACAAACAATAAAAAAAAACTCAATTCACAAATACTATTTACCTTGATTTATTTTTATTTTTTGTTTTGTTTTGTTTTATTTACATAACCTATTCTATCTAGAGCTAGTTTTTGAAAAGCAGCCTAACTGTGGGCTGTTTATGATTCAGCAACAATGCAACAATGCAGCAAGCTGGCATATTATTATAGAATGTGCATGTCACAGCTGTGAGTATATCAACGTTTTTACAACAGCTTTGAATGTGTCTCATCCAATGTGAATTTAGTGTAAGAAGTAGAGTCTATGTGGTCGTCTACAGGCCAACTTTACAGTAATGAACTCTTCATCTTAGCTTTTAAAGCCAAGTGGTATCAAGGACTCTCATAGTATCAACATTAATATTTCATGTTTGACTTGAAGATACAAAGCTCTTCTGCCATGTCTCTTCCTCTCTCTCACTTTCTGGTTGTCTCTCTTTTCCTTTCTGTCGTTCCCCTTCCCTTGTCCATCCATCTGGAGCTGATCAGCTCATTTCCTGACTAGTATTACAGTGAACAATTATCTTCAGATCGGGAGACAGCGGGACTTGAAAGACTCTGAGTAGCAGGGGGCCGAAGAGCAGATGAAAAAGGGGGCACATGTGTCCCATCACCTTAATGAAATCAACCTGACTGACTCCCTCTGCTAACACGACACGCTGTCACCACTCACTTACCCCTCCACTCGCACCAAACCGCACAACAAACACACTCAAGCTGACCTGTCACATCTAATATACACTCAATTATACAACTCTCAGACTGTCATGGCTAAGTGGCTACTTCTCTGACTCAATGATTTTGGTGGACAAAAAGCATAACAAATCAGTCAATGTTTCCTTAGTTTTTGACCTTTAAACCAGTAAGAGATTTCCAAAATAATGCTAAAATGCAAAGAGGAACTTAGATTATCAATTCATAGCTGTCAATCCTTGATTAAGTGGAAACCATGTCCACCAAAACAAGCAGAATTGCTCATTTGCAGGCCTGCCAATCAATTAGACGACAGGCAGAAAACGACTAAAGTTCTTTCTTTCCTTTTTTTCTGAGGGCGCATGCCAGGGCACTGACATTTGAACTTGTGGGCGGAGGGTTCCTGACAGACCCCTGTGGCAGTCTGCTCCCATTGAGGGTCCGTTCTAGTGAGAGGACTTGGGAGGGGGGTGTCCCTCAAACTCTGACTTGCCCCACTGTGCCTGGCATCTCTCTCTCATTAAATGTTGTTGGGGTCGGAGGCAAATGTCTGCTTGGGCTGGGGGGCAGGAAGGATCGCATTAATGAAGGGGACACCCGCTGTCCAGGTGTCGGGTGACATGCCGTGCCCTGTTTGTGTTTGGGTCTAGAGGGTTTATTGTGACCACACTTGTGAAGAACAGTCTCGTTGCTGTAGATCGCATTCTAATTCCTTCAGTGTCCATATTTAGAAACCACACGTGATATCTTTTTCTAAAGAGTTCCTCGAGGTGAACCGACACCACTCAATTCAACAATGAGTCCAACTTAAGGTGATGGAAGAACTTGAGCGGATATCTCCAGGGGTAATTCTTCTTCACGCTTTTGCAGTGGCAACCAATATTTTTTGTACCATTCCCTACATTTAAAAAACAATTACGCCAAGCTAGGGCCTCGACCTAAATTAAAAGCCTGTCTCTGTGTTGTAAACCCTTCTCATAAATCAAGGCTTCCGTGCATTGCCCAGTCACTGTCTGTGAGAAATGAGAGGTCGTGCAAGGGCCCCTTCATTTACTTGTGGGCGTTTACACGGAAACTTTAGTCATGAAGGTGGGTGAGTCATGAACCCTAATGGCTTCATCGGTTCAGGGATCTGGCATGGCGGCAATCTGTGATTACAAAGCATGGCACATCTCCAGGGATCCAATAAGAGGACCAGAACCAAAAAGAGGCCAGCTGAATGTTGTTTGTTTGGCCCTTCTCTGTAGGGATTTTTGTTTTGTTTTTTAATGAAGGTTTGAAAGTCTTTTAATCCATTACTTTGGCTTTATTAACAATCAGTGTGGAGCTAATTATTATGACCACATGAAAAAAATAAATATCCGTCAATTCATTTTCCAAGATGCTTGTCCAACTTAGTGTTGCAGGGACGGTGAAACCCATAAACAAAATTAAAATATATATAATAAAACAATATATACATAAATGTTTCTATACATTAAAATTACAAATATTAAAATTCAAAACGATATCAAGTCAACTGGTAAAATATTTACATAGCACTTTCCTTATGCAAACTGTTTCAAAGCTTTAAAGAACATTATAACAATAATAATTTCTTAAATTTCATGTAAAGCTATGTTAAGAAATTGTCTTAATATATTTGTCTGTAACCCCCCAGTGAACAAGCCAGAGGCAACTGTGACAAGAAACCATACCATAACATAACATATACTACCTTTTAAAGAAACAGTTACATTTTCAGTTCTTTTAAAAAAAAAACAAAAAAACAAAACATCACTTAGTCAGCAGGCATTCGCCAACAAAAAGGTAGAGTTGCACAACAGGGAACCTATCATGTGTTGAGTGAATCATTTTTTATATTACATGATAATTTATTTGCCTCTAAGTAATACCTTCCTCCCTTGAGCTAATTGAAGCTGGCGCCATCCTCTTTTGGTGGGCAGCAATTTTCTCTCATTACAGCAAATGTTTGCTCATAAGAGAAGGCTCCGGAAGCCTAATAAGGTACTAATAAAAACAAAGCGATGACAGTTGCTGTCACCTGTGCCAAGTCTTGTCATGCAGTGTAATTAGTGAGACAAGGCTTGTGATCCCTTATTCTTTGCATTATCTAAGTTCAAAGACAATACATAAGTTGCTCTCCTTAAACAAGAATCGCATTGCATTGCACCTTCTTACTGCACTTGTCCTGAAAGTATTTGGTTTAAACTAAGTTAATGTTTAAAAACTGAACAATGGTGATATAAAGTTGACAAAATATCATATTGAAATGTTCACATTTTGAACTAGAAGTAGGTAGATAACATCTGCCAATCTCTATCATGTTCAGTTGACAGAAATCCCTATTGAGTAAAGAATGATCGAGAAACGATATGGCCAGGCGTAAAGTTTGATTTGGTGGATCGTAGCGTGTGCAAAGCTGGGCAAATAGATGTGTAAACAGTTTGTTAGATTGAAGAATTTAAATACCTACACAAGCATTCCTGCACTGGAAAGCTGAGCCCATAATTACAATGCTCAAGGTGTGTCCAAACATACCAGAAAAACCAGGAGCACTCTTTTTGACATTTTCTGCACACTCTGGCAAACATGCCTCCGTTTATTTACAAAGGTCAAAGAGATCAGACAGGAAGGAAAGAGGATGCGTTGGTCAATTTCAGAAAGGCTTATCCTAAAGGGTAATTTTCCTGCATCTCTTTTGAACGCTATATTTAAGGCATAACATTGCTTTTTCTTCTCTCTCTCTCATGGTGAGTATTTCTCATATGTCTCCTGTCAGCTCCTATGATCCTCAACTGCGAACGTATGTCCTTCTCATCTATCACTACAGTTCAGCAGGCTTTCTCAGTCCATCTACGCAAAGAGTTGGATTGTGCTCGACAAGGTGCCTAAGGGCAGGGGCGTGACGGCTGAGTGTGTGCATGCGTGTGTGTTTGCGTGTGTGTGTATGTATGTACAGGGAGGCGACTCCTCCCAAGTGGAGCCGCTAAACTGCCACAGTTTCTCCCCCGAGGAGAGGCGCCTTTCATCTCCCCGCTCACTGGCGCCTTCACAAACCTCAGATTGTCTGTGAAATCACCCTGCTTAATAAACGCGCTGAGGCTCCTGGGAACGACAAGCTAGCAGAATCTCACCCTGCAGCATTAGTGCAGATCCAAACACACATAAAGACCAGTCCAACAAGCAGCTGATTGCAGCTCCAGCTATTCATTACAAGAGAAGAAGGGTGATGTTTATTTTAAGTGTGATTGCACAAATACCCCAAGTGTCATGGTTACAAACAATTCCCCCATCTAGGACGAGACCGAAGGCAATCCATCTCTGTTAAATGCCTTATTAATGTACAGTTTCTCAGCTTCAGTGTCCACAAGACAAAAATTTCATGATAAATACATTTCCTTTCTCTCTCAGAGCGATAATTTGCTTCGGTTTGAAACTAAGTCTTGTGTTTGAAGAGTAAACACCCTAATGCTTTCGTTAGCAGTTTACAGCCGTTGCCAGGAACAAATGCTTTTACCAAGGAGATTAGATGGCGTGCAAAAGAAATAGCAGACAGCAAATGGCAAAATAACTTTTTTTTTTTAAAAGCAAATAATAACACTTTAATTTATACCTTGGACAGTAATGATATATTGCATTGTAGTGCCTCAAGCACATTTTCTTGTATTTGTCTGGGCTTCTGTTTGATTATTCTGTCACATTTTACTGTTTGTAGGCCTCAGAATATACTTCATCAATAAAGTAGCATCTTGGTTTTTGCAGGATTGTGATTTTTAAGTAAAATAAACATGCTGGTACTACAAGTAAAATGTCCAAAAAGTGCTAGAAGCAGATGAGCAGAATGGAACAAAATGTTTGAGGCAATTTTTTCTTTTTTTTTAAAAAAGTAATTGTTTCCAACATACTTAAAAATGCCGCATTTATGGTGTGAAGCTGATAAAACAGCATAATTTGTCACAGTGGTTACTATGTTTACATTAAAAACAACTGTCTAACAAACTGTCATGACCCTCCAAACGCTAACAGAATTAACTCTCTGAGGATTTATGTTTGTTGGACTAGGCTAATGTGAATTAACAGAACTACAAACAACATACTCAAATAGTCTTCTGAGTGTTTCAACATCCAAGTCGCGGTAAATATGTTTATTTCATACTCAATCATTACTCTACATTGTATCTTTCTTTCCTATTAATCCACAGATTTACTTACCAAAATTCCAGAATCTTTCTCCAAATCAGTCGATGTCATTCGTCAATCATAATGATTGACACTTTCTGACAAACTCAGTAAGCCAATCACGAGTAATAGAGCGCGCTGCCTAATTCAGCAGCCTTCTCATTGGCTGAAAGTTCTGTTGTGGCCGCGTGCTTCAAGGCATCAAAGGCTTCATGGTTTTTGCGTGAGACTTCAGAGTGACTTTGAAGTTCGGGCGTCCAGAGGCTTGTCGCGAGGAGGATGTCCGCGTCCGCGAGCTTGAAGGAATCAGACGGAGATCGAGACATGGAGCAGCGCAAAAACCAAGTGTCAAGCCACCCATTCAGCGTGGAGTCTCTTATATCTAGCCACAAAACCAGCAAGGACTTTGAAAGACGGCGAGAGGATGTATCCAGCCAGTTTGCTAAGACTGAGATCAGGGATTCTTGTGGCTCGGCTGGAATACAAAAGCACTTTATGCAGACCTCACCCGTCAAATCGGAGTCCCCTGAGCCGGATGACTGTGCACCATGGGTTATGAACTCTAGATTCTCTCAAACAAGTAAGCAATTTATTTTTCTAAACTCACTGTTTGCTTATGCCTTAAATTAAATTATATAAATCACGAAGGGGTCTATAATCGTCATAGAAACGATCTTTAGCCTAATAAAATGTGCAATTCGGCTCACTTTATTGAAACTTATAAGAGATCTAAAAAGTTGCAATGCTATCTTCTTCATTTATAAATACCACATATTTTAAGATTGCTTCTCATTAGGCATTTTGCAACTAAAGCATGCTTTATAGACTGTGAAAGTATAAATTTAATGGAAACTAGAGACACATGAGGGCCCACTGCTCTGAAAATATGGCACCAAAACCAGTTTCATGTTTTATTTAGGAGAACTCTGAATTAATTGAGAACATAACAGTAGTATAAAGTGAATAAATTTAAAACACTTGATTTTCCCGTTTTTAAACAACTTTGTAATTAAGCAGAATATTTGTATGTATTTACTAAATATAGCAAAAATGTTATTATAGCTTTATTTAAATTTTACTTATCTCCTACCTTAACATACATGATAATTACTATTAAAATTATCTAAGTATAAAAGAATTAAAGCACGTTCACATGCATACATTATGCATACTTGTAAAAAGTGTATGTTTTATTTTATTTGAACTGTGAAAACACTATAATTAAATAATTACTTTTATAAGGTTAGTTGCTTTCATTTATAGAGTTTAAAAAGTATTTTTGACCAAAAATCGACAAGAAATCTAGCATTTAAACTACACCTTTTTTCCATCACAGGCCAGATAAGTACCTGTCCTCTC
>CM077259.1:22978938-23078938 GCA_039654775.1 Spinibarbus caldwelli
AGAGATTTATGGAGGAAATAAATCAAATATCCTCCTCATGGTTTCTTATGATAAAGCATACTGCCATATAAAATTGCACACAATCATCTATATTGGATCTAGTATTAATGAAATCTGCCCAAACACACACGTTTTATCATTTATATTTTTGGCCTTGTCTAGCTGTGAATGCTTGTCTGTTCCTGACGTAAGTCAGACAGCTTTCTAAAGGAACAAGTGCACTGGATTTAGCTCTTTAAATAGGCATAGTGTCAGGTGTCTGGACTGTCTGTCATGTTTTTCCCCGTTTCTGTTCCTGTTTTACCTTATTTGGTCATGTTCCTGTCCTCGTTTGGTTTAATTAGTAAGTCTGTGCACCTGTGTTTTTCCAATTATCCTGTGTTTATAAGCCCCAATCTGTTCAGTTTGTGGTTGTCGGGTCTACTCATTGTTTACGTGTGTTTGTTTAGCACCTATTGTGGATTATCCTGTATTTTTGGTGTTTCCTGTATTAAAGACTATTGATTGTACTCCACATCAGAGGTCTGCAAGCCCGTCGGGTCCCGACACGCTGAGTGTATTCGGGTCGGGTTCGGGCCATTTTTTTTTTTTTTTTTTTTTTTTTTTACAGATCGGGCTCGGGTCGGACTGGGGCTCATTTAGCTTATCTCCTTTTATTGTGCCCATATACTCGCAGAGCACACATGGCTACTGTATGAACTACTGATTATATTATAAATAGGCTATTATACATATGCAATACGCAAGGCATGCACACTTTAGCATACAGGTGACAGTTGACCATGCAGAGCATCAGGGAGAAGTTGGAGCGCGGGGAGTTACTAAAAGTTCCCAATGCTTCGTGAAAAGCTGCATTTTGGATCATCCATGCATTTGATGATGATGACTCGCCGTCACCTAATTGGATGCGCCTTTAGAGAGAAATGCATCTTTAGGGATTTTATAATGAAAGAGTTTTTGTTTTCGATTCAAATTATTTCGTTAATTCAAAGCTTTCTATAGATACAATATTTATCAAGTCAGTGAGGCAAGTATTCGCTGTGTTCCGGTTTTTCAGAAGCGCTCCTGCTCAAAACCGAAACTGCTTTTTTTCTTTATTTTATAAAAGCATGTTTTGTTGATATTTTGAGTGCACACAAATAAAAGTAGACCCTTTACAGTTCCGAACAATGTAGCCTATTACTCTTACCTTTATGAGCAAAAATGACAGCATATTTTGAAATGTTTCCATTGCAAGTGATCGCTCTGGCGCGTCCTGTAAAGCACTCAGCTCTGCGCACAAACGTCTAGATATGGGTCAGTGCACATTTATCTAGGTTAAGCGTTTAAACGAACATTGTGGAGCTGTTTTATAACTATAGATTTAATTTTAGACAAGTCATGATTTGAGAAGGCTAAATTGATCAAACAGGCTATGATCAACTCTGTCTGCCGCTGCTGCTTGGTCGTTACTTTAAAAAACAAAAACTTAAATTTAACGAATAAAAAAAAAAAATGCTTTTCTAAATTAACTTAATAAAATAACGAAACAAAACACAATCACTTTGCCATTTCATACAAAACTGAAGTATTTTAATAGCTGAAACAGTAGTATAAGCCGTTTTGGCAGAAGGGGAAAAAAGACGAGCTCGGGTCGGACTCGGGCCGGTAATTCTGATGAGCTGTCGGACTCGGGCCGGTAATTCTGATGAGCTGTCGGACACGGGCCGGGCAGCTAGGGCCTGAGCGTCTCGGGCCAGGGCCGGGCTAGGGCCTATATTTTAGGCCCGTGCAGGGTTCTACTCCACATTTCCTTCGTGCTCCTTCCAACAGCGTAATGTGACACATAGACTGCTATTGGTTTTCCAGTTACCACTGTGGCCTTCATATTGAAGTATAATGGAACATTTTCAAGGTAAAATATGTGATTAAATGATTAATTATTATGCAGTTATTAACTTCCTCCAGTGTGTTTTAGAAGCATGTTGTGCTGGGTGATGCATCATACTGTCCTAAGAATAAAGGTTCTTTTTTGGCAGAACCTTTAACAGCCATGGAACTTTTCCATTCCACAAATGGTTATTTGTGGTGGAAAATGGTTCTTTTCAAAATGTTCTTCACACTATGAAAAAAAAAATGTTTCTTTTAGGAACTGTTCACAGAAATGTCCTAAAAATGGTTACTGCAAGAACCCCCTTTTGGAACCTTTATTTTTAAAAATGTCATTCTGTCAGTCACAAGGAGGATTACATCAAAATGTAAAAACAGGAGTGATGTTGGCATCCAAAAAGGTGTTTATTTAAAGTGGATGCACAAAGTTTGAGACCATAAAAACAATTGTAATAATACAAACTAGAACAGCAAGGTACTAAAACAGTACCAACTCCCCTCTATGCAAATGAGGTTGGAGTTTACCATGCTTAAGTGGTGCTACAATAACCTTGATTGACTTGCTCTTAATTTGTCCACCAATTCCCCTTGCACTAGTTATAGCCATCTTAAATACACACCTTTCCTGTTCTTACTAATTGGAACATAATTTTTTATTATTATTATTATTTTTTTTTTTAAAAACTCTTTCCTCACCGTATGATTAATGAGTACATTGTGATTAAAGAAATGTCACAGATCAGGCAGAGAAGGGGGGGTTCGCCCAAGCTCTGAGTCCATCCAATCACAGCGCAGACCCTCACACAATTACTAACCAGCCACACCTGCACCTCATCTGATTCACTCAACAGCACCGCTACTAAAGCACACAACTTGTCTCTCCTCATTGTCTGGTCTCATTTATTCAAAGTGGACTGCTTACCTGTTCTCCAGCGATTATCTCCAGTCAAGTCACCTGTATTTATACAGTGCTTTATACAATACAGATTGTGTTAAACAGGAAAGTAGTGTGTCAATACTGCAAACAAAGTTTCACTGTAAAGCAGCGCTAAAAAAAGAGGACAACAGTAAAAGGTCAGTATTTCAGTTAAAGGAAGTTCATTGTTGATTCAGTGATGTCGTCATCATCCAGCTCAGTTCAGTTCTCTTCCAATAGTGTCTGTGGAATCAAGTCAATAATATTGGCAAAAATTAAGTGTTCCCATCTAAGCAAGCCAAAGGCGACAATGGCAACGAACCAAAACTCCATTTGGTGACAGAAATGGAGGGGAAAACTTTGGGAGAAACAAGGGTTAGTTGGGAAGCCATTTCTCCTCTGGCCAGACAAAACCAACATAGTGTGGTTTAATTCCAGGCTGCAACACAAGTAAGACTGTGGACTGGAATCACTCAGAACATCCATCCAGTTCCTTCCGCATGATGATTGACTACACATGGTGAAGGAGTCGAAGCTGGCCACAGGGTCTGTGCAGAGGACTCATCTGGTTTTTGTGGTCTTGTGCCAATGGCCATCTAGTTGATGAGGTCTTCACAGGGTATCTGTCTCTATAGGGCTCATCTAGTTGACATGAGGGGCTTTCGCACCGCATAGTTCTTGGAACTCCGATCTAGGAACTAGCCAGCATGGTGGTTCCTAGAGAACAAATTTCCTGTTCGGACCGTTTTCCTGGTTGCATTCACACCGGCAGCAGGATCTCTAAAGTGTCCGACAGCTATGTCTTTATTTGCGGCATTTCCAATCGTCAACAGCCAGTGAATGGAGGACACCGTGATCAGAGCTGATTTTGTTGTGTATCATGGGTTTCGTGATAACGGAGGTGGAATGTAAACACACAATTTACATGATTGAAAGCGCATGAAAATCTGACTAACTTATGACAACTTGCAGTGTTACATATCTTCGAGGCTGAGAAAAGAACACAACGCTGCAGACAACAGGTAGCTAAATGCCATTATCACTGTTTTCCATGTTCGTGTAGTAAATATTTTTACATGGCTTTTTAAAAATGCTGGATAGCTGGAGTGTCATATGCGTTTGGCCAATCAGCATACACTTACATCACTGGTAGTTCCTATAGAACTGTTTTAGACCCGACTCTGAAGTATAAACTAATTTAGTTCCCCAAACAGAGTTCCTAGAAGTAAATACGTTCCTAGTTCCTGTGGTGCAAAAATGCCAAAAAGCGAGTACTTCCGCCAATAGTTCTAGGAACTATGAAAAGTTTCCTCTGGTTTGAAAGCCCCTATGGTCTCGATCTCCAGCGATTGTCTCCAGTGTGTCTTCCCCACCTTCATGTTTCCTGTGTCAAATGTTTAGGATTACCTGGATACCTACCCTTAGTGATGAGGTGTGTGTGTTTACATCCATCCATTCCACCTTCCATGATCTCTTGAACCTGCAATAAAGTAAAGCTCAGTTATCATTCTCATCATGCATTCCAACCCTTCATAGAACTGCTACATCCCCTGCCATTATCTGCATTTGCTCTTTACTGTCAATATGTCTAATGTGTCCATGTCCACATTCTGTAACAGGAAAAGGGTTAAAGAGGTTAATAAGTACAGTAAATACAATTTAAAAAGGACTGAAAAAACCAAAAACATTTGCACAAACATGTCTATAAATTAACTAAAATGAGCACTTCCCACAAGTTTCAGCTTCCATTAAGGCTATGCCCACTCAGCTAAAACAGGAAATGTACACCACCAACCCCCAAGTAAATATTTTAAAATCAACAAGAACAGTAACAGCACAATCAAAACAGTAATGGAAGACAACTTCAAGGTCTCTCCATCACAATCTGACAGCCTAACTCAGCAAAACAGCATATTCTGGCACAGAGTCCAGTTGTTCTAAAGGAAGCAGCAGGCTTGCCCAAACTTTGGGTAAGATGTCTTCCATCGCCGTATCCCCAAACAGCTATAGAACTCGTTGTGATCAACCAACTGCCCGTGGCACTTCAAATCAATGCAGCTGCCACTGAATGTGTCTGCCTCTTGCGGGAAGGGCACTGGGGGAGACAGAAGCAGACATCTATTTAGCTTACATAACATAAATGCGCAAACCAGCTCGGTGAGCGAACAATGCAGCATCTTGCACTGGGTGAGCTATGCAGAATGACACACAACATGTTTCATGTGCCATAAAGATGGAATAGCCTCAGCAAACAGAAATGGCTAATTCCTTTATGGCTCCTGGCTGGAGCAAATTTCTGGCACGCTGCTTGGCTTTGAGGTGAAGCTAGAGCAGATATGCCAGTGTAAGCCAGTTCTGAGCCACTGCTCTTGAGGAATTGTATATTCATCAGAAAAATTAGTCTACATGACACTGTGTTTTGGGAGTGACTTAATCAGATTTCTTGCACTGTGCATGTCAGTATGAGTCATCAAGGGGGAAAAAAAAAGCTTTGGGCAATGGGGCCTGTGAGGATATGATGCTGTTTAATAACAAGATGGCCAACAGATGGCAGTATACCAGCAATATTGAGCAGCTGTAGAAAGACTATTTTAAACAAATTGACTAAACAAGTCCTGTTGTTTATCAGACATGTTCAGAATAGCATGATATTACCATTTTAGCTATTTGCATACTATTTTCTTACCCATTTTATAAGTATATAGGCTGCATACTGTATATTCTGTGTGCTGTAGGGAAATGTTCTTCATGCATGGAAAACCAGGATGACCTAATTGTTAAAATGTGTGATATATAACATATTACACTGCACAGAATACTAAATCCCACGATGCAACATGCTTGAGTTGACCTTTCATTTCCAGTGTGAAGAATGAAATAAATATCTATCTATCTACATTTTTATTATCGTATAAAACACACAACTCATTTAAATTCTTACTGTTCTATGCATACTTTTTATATTATACTTGTAAAACGTAGTAGGCATTATACAGTATGTACCTGTAGGTATGCAGTAAGCATAGTATTTCATTCTAATCCGGTGTATCAGGAAAAATCAGACATTGCTGAATCATTAGCCAAAAACAAGCTGAAATTAGATATTTTAATAAATATTTTAACACTGCTCCCTAGTTACAGTCTAGTCTGCAAAATTCACATTGTGAAGTTTGCAGCCAATACCATGAAAAAAAATCCATCCACTTCACAAGCACATGCTATTGTCCTCATATTGCTCACGTGCAACAACGCTTGTGTCCGTTTTAACTGAACCCTTAAAACAGCTCAGAGCTTTGCGAGATCAATCTGCCATATGTGCCACTCAGACCTGACTGCAAAACGCTGCCAAATTGATGCATTCAGTAGCAGTTGCAGTGTGACTTGAACACACAAGGTCAGCTGAGGCACAGTACCACACTGCAGTCAGCAGAGAGCAGCATCACATATAACACTACATTACTCAAATAAACCGACAGATCCTCTCTCAAACATATGTTAATTTGCAGAAATATGCAGATGATTTCTATATTTACCGTCAGACACAAAGGTACAGACAGGCGGTTAAATAGGGCCATGTTTGAGGAGCCCGTTGGCATTGGCTAGACTGTTATGGCTTATGAAATTAATGATATTTGATATTTTTTTTTTCTTTTATTTTGTACTCAGACATGGATTTTGTGAGTGTGATTTAGGTGAGTTGCTTTGGTAAGAACACCTGCAACGAACATAAAGTCAGTGAGACTCCTAACTTAAGCTAGGTCACTCAAAAATGAAGCTTCATTATTAATTAGTCATTATTTAGTCACCATTAGTTTGTTCTAAACCTGTATGCCTTTATATGTATGACATTTTTTTGGTTATTTGACTATTTTTCTATGGAACAAAAAAATTTATAATAATAATAATAATAATAATAATAATAATAATATGGACCATATTAATTACATTGTTTATTTATTTATTTATTGAATTTTCATTTTAAATGTATATAAAAATTGATAAAGACAAAGAACTGCTTTGAAAGGAAGGATTATGGTCTGAATCATAAGCGCCGATTTATGTTTCTGCCGGTGGGTGCTCAAGCCTCCAACCCCCCCCAACTATCTTGTGTTTTTCCGTGGATGCTCGATCATTTCCGTGGGTGCTCGAGCCCCTGAGCACCCACGGGATCGGACGCCTATGGGCTGAATTGTTATATCATGTCAATGTGGGTTGAAAAGCGGTAAGAGACTTTGTTTTCTGCAATGGTGTGATGTAGATTACAGATGGATTTAGAAAACCGTGAAGTTCATGTCCTTCAAAAGACAGGATCAACACTGAGCACCTTTGACACTCTCCAAAAAAAGATATAGTGTCTCGCATTTGATGATCTTCAGTATATGTAGCCTATGTGCCTGTCACAGATTTTCTGTCACATCTCCTGACATTCAATATAATCAAACACTGAGGTTAAACTGGGGTCCACAGGGGTCAATCCTTTGCTCAGAAGCAAGTGCTGTTTAATCCAGCTTTTACGTTATTTGTTGTTGCAATGTTGCAGTGTTCTACATTAGATTGTCCTCTACCAGGAGCAGACTGTCAAATGAATGGCCACATTTTTATTTGTATTATACTTTGCTCTCATTAGCATCACATTAGTAATTTAAAACATATCTACCCCACTGGGTGAATCATTTTTCATAGAATAGACCTGTTTTTATGTTGTACCCGTAATTCACATGCCCATTAGAGTTGATTTGTTTGCATGTTTATACATTTTATATATATATATATATATATATATATATATATATATATATATATATATATATATATATATACAAATATGAAGCCCCCATATATATATATAAAAAATATATATATATATATATATATATATATATATATATATATATATATATAGTGAAGTGAAGTGACATGTGGCCAAGTATGGTGACCCATACTCGGAATTTGTGCTCTGCAATTAACCCATCCAAAGTGCACACACACAGCAGTGAACACACACACCGTGAACACACACCCGGAGCAGTATATATATATATATATAACAATAGGCTTCATTTTCTAGGTAGGTTTAGGTAGGTCGTAGGTAAGTAGATAAGTAAAACTGAAAGACCTGGATATTTCCTGACTGGATATTTCATTGCTATCTTGAAAGAAATTCTTTATAATAATAATTTGCAGAAAATGTGCATCTTCAGTAGATTTCTGGTTCTACTGAACAGTGTTCCTTCTCTCAAGGCTGTTAAAATGTATTCCCATATCTTTCGTATCACATCAAGACCATAGCCAGAGGCAAACCTGGTACTTATTTTGCAGGGATTCCATAATTAATAACTTAAGACTCACATCTCACTGACTTTGTGGAACTGCCGTTCCTGCCGTAGCTCGGGATTAAGGACACAAAGCATGGAATGATAAATAAGGAGCATATTAAGTCATGGAACGAGGACATGTTCCAGATATTTGTTATTGTGCTACTGTTTTGGTAAGATAAGCAGAAAATATCCGACTTACGATTGGAGTCACGCTGTGAAATATGTTTTGAATTCTAATTCACCCATCACATCCTTCTGACTTCATTTTCCAACTATTTCCTCCCATTTATATCTCTTTATCATTCTTTTTGTCCCTTGTTGGCCCTCTCTCTTTTTCTTTCCCTCCAAACTTGTGCACTCAGGCATGAAAGCTGCAAACAGCAATATTTTCAAAAATCAATAGAGAATCTATTACTTATGAGTTGTGATGGCTCCCTTAGCTGTGTGAAGAGGAATCAAAAGACTACGCCACCCATTCTGAATGTAATAAGTAAGGGAACTGTCAGGATTTTATCTCTGAAAATGACGTTTCTTTCTTCATTAAGTTTTTAACATGCAAGCGACTAACAAAAAAGATATCTAACCCCTTTTCAAGTGTTCAAGCAGCAATGGGGAATTATTACAGGAATTTTTTTATAGCAGACACAAGAACATACAGATTGCATAACTCCAGACATATTGAACACTAAGTTTTGAATGTCAGATTTTTGAACTGACTCTACCAACAGCATTGCAGCATTAACGACTGGAGCTTAAAATCTCTGCAAAATCTTTCAACCTGAGTTTAACAAACATTTGTGGTCATACTTTATTTTAAGGTCCAATTCTCACTATTGGCAAACCATTAACTATGACTTTTGCTTCAACAAACTCATAATTTGCTGCTTATTAATAGTTATTAAGGTAGTTGTTAAGTTTAGGTATTGGGTAAAATTAGGATTGTACTTTATAAGTACTAATAAACAGTCAATATGTTAACAACAGGCATGTTATTGAACAACTAGTTAATAGTGAGAATTGGTCCTACTACTAAAGTGTTACCATATTTTTACATATCCATTTTTGATGTACTGCTTTTTGACACAATAGTTCAATAAGCATTACACAGCAGCAGAAACATAGCATCCATTATAAATATTTGAATAAGAATAATTATCATTATTATTTACAGATTAAATTTATGCAAAACTTGTTTTTGTTGTATTTGCTCTGTCTACAATAAAAAGTGAACAACTGCTTTTACATCTCAAAGAGAACTTTAATAGAAATTTAATATGTGAGACAAACTTTCACCCAGAAATTACAACATTTACTCAATATCATGTTGTCCCCAACCCATATGACACTTTTTTTTCTTCCATGGTGTAACATGTTACACAAGGAAGACAAAAGTAGCAGACATTTCAATGAATGTCCTGGTTACTGTTTTCCATGTAACAAAATAAACGGGGACCAAAGCTTTCAAGCTTGACAGAGTATCACTTTAAAAGTAAGAAATAAAGAATGTCATATGGGTTTTGAACAACATGATGTGAGGAAATGAAAAAAGAAATTTAATTTTTAGGGTGAATGGTTCTTTTAAGTCCTCTGAGCTTTGAAAAAGTAGCCCCTGAGGATTCCAATTTTCCTTGGGAAACCACTGCAGCATTCATCAGAAGTTCTGATCTTGAACTATTTTCCCTCAATCTAATGAATATAATTACCTGCATGAGGAGAAGTGAACTTGTTTAATTCCCTTATTTTTAGCTAAGTGATAAATACAGGCTTTGGGCCCCAGATAATACTCCAAGGCTCAGCTTAACACAAGAGGTTATCGCCTTAAACTACCAAATCGATCCGAACAATACACTCAGAGGGTCTGTACTCTACAGCAGCTTCCTCATTAACCCTGTATAGCAGTTATCCTCAACAACTAATGACTAATGGACCACTGAACAAACACGCGCAGGACCGAAAGCAGGTTGACACAGTCACGGGGCATTGTTGGGGAGGGGTTGGTATCTCCCAGCGCGGTGTTTTTTTATGTTGTTTGTAATTAAGGTGATCCTCCGCTCCCTGTCGCGACTTTATTTTTAACTCGCCGTTATCTTTTGTTGGTGGCATGAATAATTGCCGCAGCTGATGGGGAGCCAACTGGGAATTGATCCGGGAACCCAATCTGTTTCCATTATTCTGCTCTACTTCTGCCAGCGGCCTCCCGCCACGGCATACCATTACCGGTGCTGAGCCTCAGCCTCTGAGCCCTGGGAGGCCGGTGAAATATTTACATGAATACCTCTAGCAACCCCTTTACATCTCTTAGCTGACAGTTTGCGGCACAGCTAGCAACCTCACCCTCCGCTGCAGAACTAGGCCTGGGATGTGACATTAGTAAACGGTTGGATGTTTTGAGGTGATGCCCTTAACCGATTTGAAAGGTAACCTACTGTACTGCAGGCACTGCACAAAAATCTTTTTGTTTAATAACTGTGTGCAAGAGAGACAATGTTTATCATTTAAGTTCCTTTACCCATTTCACAGAACTGACATATTGTAGAAGTTAAGTTAAAAATAAAAATGCAGTTCTGAAGTAAAATTTAAAATATGAAACAAGCCACATTGTGGCATATAAAGTTGTAATTATGATAAATTACAAGTCAGAACTGAGAGATTCACAATTCTGAGAAACAAAGACGTTAAAAAGACATGGCGAGATATAAATACACATTTACATGATCTAATGTCACATTGTGAGCTAAAAGTCACAATTACGAGAAACAACGTTACAATTATGAGCAATTATATTGCCCTGCTCCTTTCCAGGGCTGCACTTGTTTTCTCTCTTCTGGTTTGTATTTCAACAGCATGAAGGTAAGATCTTACGGATTTATGAATGAACCGATTGTTTAAATCTTCTTGGTTCCTGACATTTGTTTTGACACCTGACATCTGCTTTAAACATTATAATGCTCATGATAACGTTCGTTAACTCTACAATAAGTAAATCCACTTCACCAGCTAATTACTCTTTGACAGCAATGCCATAGATAAAACAGAGCTAATGCAAAAAAGGAAGTTCAAAGACAACATTTAAAGATGGTTGTGCGCTCGTTTCTTTGGCGCATAAGTCACATTGCGAGAAAAAAAAAAAATTATGAGATTTAAAGTGACAGTGTGAAATATAAAATATAAAGAGAAAAAAGATACGAGATACAGTTACAGTCGTGAGATATAATGTTGCAATTGTGAGATATAAAGTTTACTGGTGTAATATAAAATTGCATTAAGAAAAACAGGGATTTGTACAGTAAATCAGTGTAAGTGTTCAGCAGTGTTTAGTGCAGGCATTCAGGGAAATGGATGACTTGTCAGACTTTCAAAAAGGACAAATCATGGAAGCCCATTTAGCAGAAGTGTCTGTACTGTTAACATCTAAGTTGTTTTGTGTTGTAAGGACAACAGACTTTTTGATGACTGCGTTCACAAAGCAACAAAGAATAATGGGTGAATACTAAAAATGAATAATAGGTACCGTCACACACTAAGAAGGATTGTGCAAAACAATACAGTACTACTGCAGCAAAGTGACAGCAAACTTAATTTATCAACAGACCCTGTTTCCACAAAAAATGGAATCTTGACTTGAATATTACTAAACCACTGTGGGCAGTTTTGGAGAAAAAAAGTGAGAAGCCAGTTCCTTCCTTTAACATCTTTAAAGCAACTGATAGATGTTCTGATAGACAACATTCAACTGGAGACTATTCAGAAGTTGTATTAATCTAGTCTAAGAACTTTCATAAATATTCCCTATTTCCTAGGTGTTCACATTATTTTTTCCAACCTTGTATAAAGTCGCAAGTATGTGATATATAATTTCATTGTGAGATATAAAGTTGCAGTTAAAGCGTAAATGGGCTTTCATAGTACACACACTCAAAGGTCTAGCTCTAGTACTGCGCAACATTTATATAACATTGTTGATAATTGTGCTTCTATTAATAGCTACTGCATATAGTCGTGGGTGGCAGTCAGCATTTTAGTGATTATGTGTTTATACGCTTAACTGCTTAATATCATAAGGTCTTAGAAAGCAACTGCTACAGCTGAGCATGCTCAGTGTGAAAACATACAGAACTGCAGGAACAACATTTCTCTCAGATTTTCAATGTTATTAAATTGGATCTGGTCAAGAAAACCTCCCTTTGCCATTAAATATAATAGAGTATTTTTTCTCTTGTCACTAAATTTGAACAACAATTTGTTAGATAGTTATAGTCCTATTGATGCTGTCTTTTCATCTGAACGTCATAATGTGTGAGATTTATTCCATCTCTCTCTGATAGTAACAAATATTGTTTTTATTTTAAAGTCAGCATAACATGAAAATATTTTTTTTCTAAATGCATGTTGTAGACCTTATTCTGAACAATTAATTCATGCATCTGTTTATTTATTAATTTATTTTAACCTGTCTAATCAAAATCACTTCCCCAACTGGCCTTCCCCAACTATTTAGTCTCCACCCTGCAAGCTTGCCTCCCCTTTTGAGTGCAACATCTCAAAATCCAATCAACAACCGAAGCATTGAAACAAGTCCCTGTCCTACATGTTTTTTTTTTTTTCTTTGATAATCTGTTTCACTCAGATGTAAGTCACAATAGGGAAGAAAAGATCTGTCACTACTTCCATTTCATTATGACTTTAAACTGAGATCTTTTGGGTTAGATGCCCCCCTTAGACTAAAAACAAAAGGCTCCCTGTGGAAAGTTGTTGCTGGTCTTTTTATTTAATAATTATTATATTTGATTTGCCTGTCATTAATAAACTATTAAACAAAACTGCCAAATGGCATATGTTTTTTATATTAATGTAGTATTTTATATTAATGTTATGTGATATATGTGATATATAAGTGATATATGTATGATTTATTTACATACTGTATTCTGCAAAAAAAAAAAAAAAAAAAAAAAAAAAAAATCTGATTTACCCCACAGGGCTTCTTGTCTGAGGCTGGGAGTTGGTGCAGGATGGCCTATTTTCATGGTTTTCAGTTTTGTGCAATAACACCTAGGAAATAATTCTGTTAATTTTCTTTAATAATATACTGACCAACCTCTGTATGGTAAACTCATTTCTTTATCTACTTTTTTAACAGTAAATGCACAATGTTCTCAAAGGGGACATCATCGCATGTCTTCCTCTACCAGAATTTGTGATAAAGTCTCTTGTAATGTTAAACTACCCATTGTAAAAACACCAAATTACCAATAACATTGCCTACAAAGTTGTTATGAAGTCAATGTTGGAGCACCACCACTAATTAACAAGAAAATAGTTCTGCAGGACACCTTTCAGGCACAAAACCAGAAATGTAAAATCAGCCTTTTTGTTTCCATAGAGACATAATCAATTCAGCTTCCACTTTGGTAAACTTTACCAGCCCTTTAGCAGTAAATGCAATGGAAAAGCATTCATGATTCAGTCAATAAACTGTGAAATAATTAAATAAAGCTTTTGGTTGGATAAAGCCCCCACACAGAAAACTCACTTGGATCTTTGAAAAGAGATTCAAAGCCTTTGGTCCAAAGCTTTAACTTCGTATTGTTGTCCAAAGCCTTTGTGTGCCCTATATCTGCCATGATTAGGCAATTTAAAATGGGTTTCATGCATATCGGTTATGAATAATAACCAGTGGGCCAGACCGCAGTTCTGCTGTTATTTAATTGTATTTTCCCCAATCACTTTGTTAGAACAGAGGAAACCGGAATGCGTTCTGCTTCCATGCGTGGCACGTTGTTTAAAAAGTGAAAATGACTTAAAATAAAAGTGTCAGAAAACATCAGTGTCAAGCCCTCAAAGCAAAGCAACTTGAAATGAAGTGCATTTCTCTAGAAAACACAGGGGAGAACAGACAGAGAAATGTACATATCAGTGGTTATAGGGCACTAACAGATGCTCTGTGCTTCCAGAAATGTTCTTAAGAGAATGATGACTGGTAGAGAAGGCAGTATGTGGTCTCATCTGTTAGAAGCACATATTAGGAGCTCTGACATGTTATATCAGTACCGCAGGTATAAATTACCAATAAAAAAAGAATCTATGCTCAATGGGCCTTTGGAAAGAAGATGAGTTAAAGATGAAGGATGACTGATGTCATGCTGCATTGAAAAATTGTGTTCATAATTTGCCCTGTTCCTATACTCTTTCAAAGCGACAAATGGCCCAGGCATCTCTTGTGGCATGAAACTTGCCCCAGCGCTCCTTTCGCTTTCATTTGCCCTTATGGCTTGCTTTTTAGAGGACTGTTGAGTGCACTCTTTGTGCACATGGTATTGGTGGCCTTTGACCTGTTGGCCTCCTAATTTTTCACATTCTTTCGAAAGGCTTTTAGAGTATCTTCTTCCAACCTTAAAATGTAGGCCGTCTGTTTCCTTGAGGCTAAGTCATGCTGGCCTATTTACAACCATATGAAAGCTGTTGCGGTGCTCATTGGTTTCTCATCGAGCACTGTCTAAGAACGTTACAATCAGGGAGGAACACTCATTTTTCATGGAATGACATGAAACACGGACATTAACTTCTAAATCATAGCTCAACATACTCTGGATCTTTTCTCCAATGTCAGCACTTGTGAAATGCAGCCTAAGCTGTTTGCTGACCGAATTTGCCATCCAAACTTGCCAAAAACACCTGGAGCGTATAAATAAGATCTTCGGCTGAGCTCAGTAGCAGTTTTTCTCTGTGTCTGCCATACGTGCTACATCAGGAACCAGTCAGAGTCATACTTTAAAGGAATATTTTACCCCAAAATGAAATCTGTCATTATTAACTCACCTATGTGTTGTTATAGAAACTCATATAACTTTTTTTCATTCTGTGGAGCACAAAAGAAGTTTAGCAGCCATTGTACCTCATATCTCAAATGATGCGTTTTGACAGGGGTATTCAAAGTTGATGCCATGACGCCAATTATATAAAATATTATAATTGTGTATAAAACATAAATCTGTTGTCAATATAATATCTGCAATTAATCTCACAACTGTCATTGGTCGAGCAGAAGCCAAGAGTTCTGTAAAAGTACAACAGCACTGGGACTTGATACTTATAAATAATTTAATTTAAAATCACTTCATTCAGGAATTAAACAAGTGACTGTCACCAAATTGCTTACTCAACTGATTTGTGGCCAAAACACATTGCTCGTTCATCTTTATGATTACTGTATGTCATTGAATCATTCAACTGAATTGATTATTTGAAAACTTGCTAATTCATTCTGGAAGAACTCAAGTGACTGTCATTGAATCATTTGCTCAACTAGTTTGTGGCCATAACACATTCTTGCTCATTTAATATTTCTTTAATGTTATATTTATATTATATTATTGTATTAATTATATATATTTTCTGAACTTTTCACTGAACACCCTAGCACCCCCTTGTGGCCAGTGACTGGCCACTGCATTCAAGAAATATACACGTCTGTAATTGGCTACTTTGCTCAACGCTGAAAAAAAAAAAAAAAAAAACATGTTGTAAAAAGAAACCTTTGATGCCCTCCAGTGCACAAATACAAATACACACTGACACATTTGCGATATGTTTCGCCAATATCCTATTACAGCTTCTATTGACATTGTGTCTACACGATATAAAACTGTTGTCGCTTGTGTCACACCGCAACAGCTAAAGGCTGTCTAAAGGCTGATTTGTTGCTCACATCACTGCACATTCAGTGTTGACAGAATAGTTTCTAATAATTTTTATCGTATTTAGTCACGTCACGTTGCACAGCTTGCGTCCAGTGTAGACAAGGTGTGAGTGCGCTCTTGAATGAATAAAACAAGTCATTGCATGATTCACTGAACTGATTAGTTGAAAAAAATGCTACTTCTTTCAAGAACAAATCAAGTGACTGTCACTGAATCGTTTACTCAACTGATTTGTGGCTATAACACATTCTTGTTCATTTAGTATTTCACGAGTTTGCACTTACATATAATCAGATTGAGGGAATAGTAAGCATATTTTTCGCGCTGTCTGAGGGGAGAACTCCGAACTCAGAATATAACCTGAACCCAGAGAACTCCCCATATCCCCAAGCTGGGATAAGAATAGGTAGGAGCAAGGAGTTGGGGTCGTGGAAGGATGCCAGAAAAACTGTCATTGGACAGAGGTAAGTTGACTGTATATATATATATATATATATATATATATATATATATATATATATATTTACTATCATGCTAATTAAGTTGAATATCTGAACGTGCTCTTCCTGAACTTTGTTAATGTAACATAATTTCTTTAATATTTTAAATTATGGATTTAAATTGTTTGGTGTGTGTGTGTGTGTGTATAAACTGTTCAGTGAACAGCATCCCCTTGTGGCCTAGTTTGAAATGAGGAGAGGGCATTAGTACATACTAGAGGTTGCATATAGTAGACTAGACAGGTAGTCGACTATGTCAACCACTGGTCAGCGCTGTTGGAACTATCGAAGCGTGTATTAACTATAGTGGGCATGTAATTAACCTACCTGGTCTCATGAAGAAAACGTACCTCTGGGAACTTCACAAGACGCAAAATACGTACCAATAAGTACATATCACTGCAGTTTCCAACAGAAATGAACAGTAGAGGAGGTAAATCGCGAGCACTCGTAATCACTTTCGTACACAGTTATGATTACAGCTCCATATGTTTCGCTTTCCAGACGTAACAAGCTTGCTCGGTAACTCAGCTGGCACAGAATTGGACTTAGGATGCGGAATCCTTGGGTACGAATCACGTCAAAAACATGACTCACGATGAAAGAGCTGAAAGATGAGAGATCGAAAAACAAGCTAAAACGGCATGCTTATGATTGCCTTTTTACATCACATTCACTTTTGTTCATATTATCGGGTAGGTTTAGGTGTAGTGCAGATGGTACGTTATTTTAAAACGTCACCGTTAGACTTATAGCGCCACTCAACAGACATTTCAAGTCAGAACTGCAGTGACGTACAAAACCAACGTAATGTAAAATGTACCATATGAATGTTCATCTGTTCCGGGGAAAAATAGAACACTTTTTAGCGCCACCCAGTGGACATTTCACGTCAAATATGTCACGCAACTTACATGGCGGTACGTATTTTGCATCTTGCGAAAAAGTTCCCAGAGGTACGTTTTCGTCATGAGACCACATTGTAATTAACACCAGTACCCTCCAGGCCCAGGTGTACGGGTGTGCTAGAGGGTGCTAAAACAAAATTAAGAGCACCCTCAGTTGAAGTAAAACAGATCTGGCAAATGCCTCAGTGTGAATTTCTATTTGCACACTGGAGAGCATCAAAGGTTTCTATTTACAACATGTTTTTGAAGCTTTGAGCAATGTAACCAATGGCAGCATATCTGCTAATTGTAAATGGGAGACATGCTAAATGCTATAAATGTAAACGGGAGTGCAGTGTAAAGAACTTAATTGATTATAAGGGAACTTCAGTCATCGCAATGAAGATGAGTGACAGCTTATTCTAATTATAAAGAGATTGATCTTTGTGCGTTTTCTGGGCTATGTATAATCCTTTCAGAATTTGGCTAAATCATATCTTACTGTCCCTGCCACCAGCCCAAAGAGTGAAATAATTTTTTTCTTGGCCGGCAACACTGTCACAAGGCAAAAATTGAGCCTGCATGCATCCTTGTCATGTTGACGCGCTTGTTTTTCTTAACACAAACCAGCGAGCCAAGACTGCGACCAAAGACAGTATGTGTCAGGAGGACGATGGCAGCGAATAGACCATGGGAATTTGGAATTATTCTATTATAAACTATTTGTTTATTGTAGAGATTAAGTGAAGTGTACAGATATGTAATAGCACGCACATATTTTTCAACATCAAAGTCAGATTTAAGGTTGCAAGGTTGCGTGTCAGTCTATAATCAGGTATTGTTTTACAAGTAACTGACTAGCAGAAATTAGTAGTCGTGCAACCCCTAGTACATATACCAGTAATGTTTCTGTTTGTGTTCCATAGAAGAAACAATGTGAGGGCGATTAAATGATGACAGAATTTTCATTTTGGGATTAATTATTCATTTCAAGCAGCATTTACACAAACAATCATTCAAAAGAGCAAACAATTCTTTAACTCTGGCAAATTTGTTTGTAATAGCTTTTTTGTCACAGGAGGCTTTGTAAATGTTGCTTTTTCACAGTTGACTGGGTTGGGAATATTCGCTGTCTCTGTGGGCATATAACCAACTCCTTAAAGCACAGTCTTCGCCGCAGGCCTCGAAAGCCTATAAAGCTTGCCAGGAAGACAGAATGTGATGTAAGCAGCATTCAGGCCCAGCGTGGATGACTTCTCCTCGTGTTGGGGAAGAATAAACAAAACTCGTGCGTGGCTTAACATAATCACACCTCTAATTGATGAAGGGGCTTTGTGTGGCACACATGTTGTTATGACAGGTGAAAACAGCCTTCTGAAGAACATTGCCAAGTAAGTGATCAAGCCTACAGGGAAGAGTAGGAGGCCTCCATTTACATGAAGTAATCTCAGTGAGCTTATTCATGGCTTTCATTCATCGGAATCTTCTCCTAGCGGCTTTAGCTCCGTTGCAGAGAAATGGGGGAGGGTTGTCGTCATTGTTCAGCTGTCATTTCTCAAATACAGCACAGTGTACTTAAAAAAAAGTCTCTCCCAGATGCAGCTGGTACCATAGAGAGTTTAAAAGCAAAGCAATGTGCTATAAATAGACTGTTTTAAAATATGGGCCGGGATGGCATAGCCCATAAGGCTTTGGTGTATTTTTATTTATTTATTTATTTTTTTTAAGTATTTTATTGTATTTTTTTTTTCTTGTTTTGACTGCACTGTTGTTATTTTTCATCCTTCCAAGTTGTGATTTAATCTGTCTAAACTCATCCCTGACCCCTGAAGTGACCTGCTCAATGAATCAAGAATGCCGCTCTCAAAAGAATGACAGATTCTTATTTGTGCTGTCTAGGAAATGTCTGGTGCAAGTCTGACAAAGATACATGAAGTCAACCCAGAGACACTGTCATTCTAGTGAGATATATTTATTTTGTTGGACAAAAGGAACTGAAATTCAGTATACAATGGCCAGTGAGTGATTTGACAGCAAATACATCCTGGTTCACGGCTGGAGCAAAAAATAGAATTAAATCAGGTGTATCTGTTATGATTTGTTTGTTCCATAAGTTATTTCCACACTGTCTTGGTAATGTACATGATTGCTAGCTGCACTAATGATGGCATTTGTCTTAATGAATTAGAAAGTGTTTTTAACAAACTATAAAAATATAACTGTTTGTGATACCACGTGCATGCAAAAAATAAATAAATAAATAAATAAATAAATAAATTTAAAAAAAGAAAAAGAAAAGATGACCAGTTATCCAAATGTTCTAATTATATTATTTCTCAATTAAGCAATAAAGTACAAAGGACTGTTATTTTGTGAATATAGTCACGGCTAAAAGGCACAAAGTGCTATGGAGTAGGAGTGCAAATTTTCACTAAAACTTTATTTTATTAAGAAAATACATGATTTAGCATATTTCCACTAGAATTGGAATATTTGGAATATTCTAGTAGCATATTTCCACAAATTATATTATTACAATTGAGTTCAGTTAGATAACCTTAGGGTTTCATGAATAGTAAATAACATATTTATAGAATTTGTTCATCTATAAATGAATGTACCATTTTATAAATATATAATGAATGCATAATCTGAATGCATAATTGATGTAAATTATTAAATATTATTAGTAAACATTGATGGACCTCACCTGGGAACACTAGGAAAATATTTTATTTAGTTCTCTTGTTGGATTATCGTCCTCATTTCTTGGCAGTTGACAGATTAAATGTAAAAGTATGAGTCAGTCAGAAATTTTAAAAGTGTAGTTTTGAGTGTCCTTTCCCTTATTTTAGAGCATTTAACAATGACCTAAACATCATTAGCTTTGCTTACCTTGCTTATCTTGTGAACCACGAACAAGTGGTAATTTCACACCCACTAAGTATCATAATAAACTATCATCATAAATCTTCTACTAACAAGTGATGAGCTGGCCCTTCAAGCTTAATGCATTTCTTTGAGCACTGTGTTGAATTTGATTTAAAAATCCGATATGTTGCATGAGCAAAGTCATTTATGCTGCTTACGGATACCAACAAGCGGCCTCTGCATACATCCCTGATACGGTCCAAGGCCAGATGTGAAGGCGAAGAAGAAGAACAACAACAACAACAGCAAAATAAATAAATAAATAAATACATAAATAAATAAAATACATTAACAGTGTGCTGTAGGAAGCAGCAGTGTCAGTGAAAATGAGAGTAAACTGCCTTGACATTCCCACAAATGAAGGCTATTTATTCCAGTTTAGCACCAGGAGGAACATTTGACGGTTTTTTTTTTTTTTTTTCTTAAGCAAAAAGCAAATAGCAGATGCAAGCACAATTCCTATACATATGAGCCCCTATATAGTCATTTACACAAAAACACGGGAATGAAAAGACTTTCTTGCTGACTGAACCAAACCTTTTTTTTTTTTTTTTTTGGATGGCAAAATGTTGGATCACAGTGCAACTTAAGAGTTTTTATCATGCATAAATGCACATTAGTGCACTGAAAATGTCAGTATATCTACATATTTTTTTAGCAATTTCAGTTTAAGATACTATTTTGCAAGTGCTATGAGCTTATTGCTGTTTAATTAACAATAACATTACAAATGTTAACAATATTATAATTACTTTTTTATTTATAAGTTATTTTCAGGTGGAATGTTAAGTAACACCAATTTAAATATTTGTTTATGTGTTAATGAGTACATAGTTCAAATTGAGTTTATAAAACTAAAATGGTCACACTTTAGTTTGGGGACCAGTTCTCACTATTAACTAACTGACTATGACTTTTACCTCAATAAACTCCTAATTTGCTGCTTATTGTTAGTTAGTAAGGTAGTTGTAAAGTTTAGGTATGGGGTAGGATTAAGGAAGTACCAACAAACAGCCAATATGCTAATAATATGCATGCTAATAAACAACTAGCTAATAGCGAAAATTGGTCCCTAAACTAAAGTGTTACAACTAAAACGATCTAATTTTCAGATATAGTAATGGTTCCCACCATTAAGGCATTACTAAACTGCATTTGCAGTTGCAATATGTGGATCTGTGGAAGACAATTATCACAATGCTTAGCTTATTTTTTCCACGCAACACAGCGCAAGCCATTGTATTCAACTGCACTCATAGATTCAACACTCATACACCGCTTGGAAGAAATTAATTTTCAGATCTAAGGTCCCAAAGGAACCATGAATCACCATAACAGTGACTTCAAACAACACTAAATAGAGCTAACACCTCTATTAATTCTGAATAACAGTGTTTGTGCATGTCTCCATAAATCCCCAATGCATTGCACAAGCAGAACATAATTATTCAAGAACAAAGGTCTCACAGGTATTCTACCATTTTTGAATTTTGGTTATGGCTGAAGGGATGTGTTGTTACAATGAAATATACAGATATATTCTACATTGATCTATCTCTCTTTCTATCTACACACACACACACACACACACACACACACACACACACACACATTCACAACGAGACAACAATGGAGTGTCTTTAAAAACTCTCTTTTGTATGGAACTACTTCCTTCCACCACAAATTCAAATCTCAGTTTGACAGTTTAACAGACAAGCTCAAGCCTCTGTTACTAATTCAAAAACATCACTAGTAATGAAGGACAGTTTAGTTGCTTCATTAAAAGCTTATTGTATTACTGTATTAAAAGCTCACTATATTATGTAGAAGAGAGTAGGCCTATTATGAAAAAGAGACGGACTGAGCGAGCGTGATTACCTGCATCTGATGCATTCATTCTTCAGCTCAATCTCATATTCACAATAAAACATTAGTTTGAATGTCCGCTGAGGAAAACAATATCTTTGTCGTACTATCCTTTCATCTATTAACGGTAATTTCGATGACAGCGCTGCTCAGTGCATTTGTTGGCTGCGTCTTACAAGGTGTTGTTGAAAGTACAAATAACTTACTTGTTTCCTTCCTTGTTTACAACCCTGTTTCAGTCTTTCAATACAAACTGACTCACTAATAAAAACTTGTCGCCATCTAATGGCGGAATAACGTCACTAAAATCACCTTTAGAAATACACATACCATTTCTCAATACTAAATACTATTATTAAATACTACTATTACTTATATAAAATATTATTTATTGAATAATAATATATATTAAACAATAAAAACAACAACAGCCATCATAAAAGTTGCTAGGCAATGCAGCCAAAAGTACAAAGGCAGAACTCTGATATACAGCATTAAAGTTATATAAAATATTAAGTTATGAGACTTTGCCCTCAGCCAAAACTATTTGCTCTGGAACAAATAATAGATTAATGAGACCAAAGGCTGCCTGTTAGATTTACCCAAAACAAATTATATCTCATATTTAACCACTATAGAGACATCAGAGCCAGCTGGCGCCCTGGAGGTCAGATTTCCTAAAAAGTCGAACCAAATTTTCAAATAGACGTTATCTTACATATTTGAAGTTTAAACAACTACATTCTCACCTAAAAACTTGAAAAACTACATTCTGTGACACAAAAACGGTATTATTTATAAAATTATAGTGGATTTGGGCATCCGCCATGACACTCGGGGTAAGAAATACTGCAAGCGGAGTGACACAGACGGTGAAATGGTTGGAGTTCCGTTAACATTAGAATATCACACAACTGGAAAGGGCTCTCAGCCAATCAGATTCGAGGGCCAGAAAGAACTGTTGTATAAATACAACATTCTTAATGAAACGCGTTATGACTATATATTTTTCTCTTTCTTCTTTCTTTTCTTTTATTCTCTTTGCCAAGTTCACATTATCATTATTCATTTGGCAGACGCTTTCATCCAAAACAGTTACGCAACTTAGCAAAGAAACCTTTCAAAGAATACATTTATCAGTATGTTCTGGGAATTGACCCTGTGACCTTGGCATAGTGCCATGCAGCTGTGCAACAGGTCTTTAACTTGCAATGCTGCTACATCCAGACAACCTGCTTTGTCTGCACCACACGCGCCAGTGTTTGGCACAGCTCAGACAACCTTTTCTGTTATGAAAATGTCAAAGTCACCCACATTACTATTCAGTGTTTGAATCATGGAGTGACCAGAGGGATTGAGACCCACTGGTTCCAGTCAAATAGATATCTCCAGAATCAGATTGAGGGCCAATCAACTGTATCTCAAAGTGCCATTTAAAAGTATCATTACAACAGAATTGACAATAATAGTTACAAACAAATAGCTTTTTTTATAATTCATATTATGGGTGTAATGACCCATCGATCAAACATATAACGATCCAATGTAGCGATGCAATGCTTAAAAACTTGATACCTGTAGTATAAATAGTAATCTTTATTTTTACACTGTCCACATTTTCACGTATTGTCCGTCTATACATTACCGCTAACACGTGCATTCTCATGTAAACTCACCTCTCATGGCTCGATAAGGACTACCCGATGGCCCAGGATGAGCATAAAACATACAGACAGCATCATTTTACAGACAGCATCAATACATTTATCAGTATGTTCTGGGAATTGACCCTGTTCACATCTTAGCCTGTGAATACTGAATTGAGTTCTCTTTCGCTTCTTTTTGTGCTTGGACGAACAAATACAGACAAAGTTACATCAAAATGCTTTTCTTGGTGAATATCCTAGTAAACACAGTCAGTTAGGCCTATGTCTTAACATAAACAGTTGAGAAAAAGACACATGTATCAGGATTTAATAATCCAGTGAAATTTTTGTTTGCGCAAGGAGTCTGACAACAGCCATTGCTCCACACAGAGATCTGATCTCATCATCATCCAGTCTGTCTGGAATGACATGAAGAAACAGAACAAACTGAGACAGACTAAATCCAGAAGAACTGTGGCAACATCTCCAAGATGCTTCAAGAGACGTACCTGCAATGGTAGGGACGTACCTGCAATGGTAGGAAAGACATCGTTAAAGTAATTCATGTGACTCCAGTTGCTTTAACTCAATTTTATGAAGCGACGCGAGTCTTTGCATCCAAAAATAAAAAATAAAAAAAATAAATAATTTACCACTTATATACAAAAATACTGATTTGTAATGTGCATTCACGAGAACATCACAACACATGAGTGTTGTGTTCATGCGACAGAAGAAAAAATTGAGGTTAAACCACTGAAGTCACATGGATTACTTTCACAATGTCTTTCCTACTGTTCTGGAACTTAAATGTGTAAGTTGCATTGCTGCCAATAGAGGGGTAGAAACTTCTCGGATTTAATCAAAAATATCTTAATTTGTGTTTTGAAGATGAACAAAGGTATTACGGCTTTGGAACGACATGTGAGTAATGACAGAATTTTCATTTTTGGGTGAATGTTTGTGAAGTACAATTTGACTGGAAGGGTACAACTAAGTTCATTTTCATTAGTTTGTTTGGTTACAGGTCATTAGATCTAGCGTTCTGACTATATATGTCAGCCACAGTAAAAGCTGCACATTAATTTAGAATGGTGATTTAACTGATTGTAATTATCTATGCATACGTTGTTTTAATGCACAACTTCCAGTCAATCAGAGAGAATCAAAGTCCAGAAAAAATTAAAAATAAATAAATAAAACTGTTGAGAACTGATGTTAAGCATTATTAATGAATAATTGCTGATATAACTAGATTTCATTACCTTTCCACTCCCTCAGCTCTCTCTCTGTTTTCATACTGAATTGGCACTAATATTGTAAATCTTCTTTTAGCTCTTTGATTTCATTTAACTCCTCAATCTCTTCATGTCTGAGGATCTCTTACATGGCTGAGGAGACAGAGGACTTGGTACACTTGATTTCTCCAGCACTCCCACAGGTCTTAGTTCCTGAAATACAATAGCAGTTATGTATTCTAAACTATAAAGATAATAGTTAATCAAAAATCTAATTAATATAGTACATTACTGCTCACCATTATTTGAGTGCTTGCTTCTCCACAGCCATCATCTTCTGTTGAATTATATTTTTGGTCTTCTTTTTTTAGTTGTTACCAGTGCATTTTCCTGAAAATAGCAATCTCATACTAAAAAATGCCCATTTCCACACATTAATGTCACTCTACTGAACATAAAAGCTGATGTACAGTGCTGTGAAAAAAAAAACAAAAAACAAACAAACAAAAAAAAAAAACTAATTTATTCTATTTTTGTGTATATCCAGTACTAAATATTTTCAGATTTTTTTTTTTTTTTATCACTTTACAGTGATAAAAAGAAAAGTAATGATGCAAGCAGAATTCACTTCTGCTGTGAAGCAGCTCTAAACAGTAAAAAGTGTCATTGTTCATTTGGAATCAGTGTTGACTCAACTGAATTTCAATAACTGTATAAAAATCATCAAATATGAAATAATTCCAATGCATCTACATAGCAGTTGTGCAGAAAACAGTGGTGTCATCATTTAGCTCAGTTCAGTCCTCATCCAATAGTGTCAGTGGAGTCAGATTAATAATATTGCTGAATATTATGTGTCCCCAAATAAGCAAGCCATAAGTCGACAGTGGCAAGGAACCCAAACACCATCAGGTGACAGAATGGAGAAAAAAACCTTGGGAGAAAGTATGTTTAGTTTAGGGATCAGTTCGCCTCTGGCCAACAAATGAACATGGCATGATTATGATTCAGGCTGCATAACAATTTAGTGTGAAATATACAGGACTGTAGGCCTACAAGTAGCTGGAGTTATGAATCTCATTTAAATACTATCTAAGATCAGGTTTACATTTGTGGCTAACTAGAATATCAGTGACCTTTAATGCATTTCCAGAAATAAAGTCTCACCAACATCTGTTGAGTGCCTTTTCACTTTCTCTCTTCTCCTCTTTCCTAATGCTTCCTCTGTTGCAAAGAGGGGTACACTGTACACTGAACACTTTTCAATGTTTTTTTCCTCATGTCAATTAGGCGTTGACGCTCTCCTAGAAACAAACAAAATACACAGTATATTCAGTGCAATTTTGTTCATTTCATTATTATAAATTATGTACTGATCCGGGGCGGGGCATCTCGATGTGTCCCGCTCTGTCTTCCTGATTCAGTTCACCACATAAAAATAACGCTACGTGTTTCAAGGCACTTTAATGGACCTTTAACGATCTGTCCGTGACGGACTGAGTGACTTCGCCACTTCCTGTGGATTTTATTTTATTTTTTTCTGCGGCTAAGCGAATAATACAATTTTGGTCGACCAAGCCTCTTCTGGTCGACTAACGGTTAGTCGACTATTAGGGGGCAGCCCTAAAGTTTATCACGTGTTCCAATTATTTATTTTCTTTATATATATATATATATATATATATATATATATATATACACACACACATATATATATATATATATATATATATATATATATATATATATATAAAAGGTACATAATATCATAATATTGATATATCGATCGATATACTCCTGAATCGAATTGTATCATAATCATATTGTGGAATTGTTTGTGGTATTGGCAAATAACGCATTGCTGGGTATAAGAATCAATATCATATCGTATCACGATGAAGCGTCCGATTTACACCCCTATTTCATATATAACCCGAGAGAGAGAGAGAGAGAGAGAGAGAGAGAGTTAAAAATTTAGTGTTACAATTTTTAAATAAGCAGTAAAAAAATAGTATATAAACTGAATATATAAAATATATTTGGATTAATACAGGACACACATAAGATATTTACTAGAAAGTAAAACCCCCAAATGCTTTGGTACAATTTGAAAGCTGCTGATTGTGCCTAAATGTAATCAGTTGGTGTGAATGGCAGCCACATCACTGCTTTTATGTGATGGTCCCAAGGTGATCTTGGCTTTTTAAATCTATTCCACTTTTGTAGCAGCTTCTCTTTTACCCTTCAGAAAATGTACTCATCCAATCAACGAGGGCATGCTCAAAGGGTTATGGGAGCCAGTGTGTTTGCCAACACATAGCTTTCATCTCATCAGGAAGAGCAATAACAGCTGAAATCTGTCCAATCTCATAGCCCAAGCAAATTTAGTGCAGGCCCAGGGCTTCTCTACATGGTAAAATATTGCCCGGATGTTACACCATTCAAACGTAATTTCTGAGAATAAAATGCTATTCAGAATTTTACTGTATTGTTGGAAATTTGCTATTTAAATAATAATAATAATAATAATGAAATATTTTGTATATATTTTGCTATTTTGTTGTTGTGTATTATTGTTGTTAATAATAATTATTAACGCAACTCTAAAGCATAAAAAAAAACAGCAACATCACATTGCAATATGTGATAATAGTCTAAATATTGTTACATAACACAATAGGTTGAATTGGTCAGCGCCCATTTGTAGCCCACATCCCTGTCAGCTGATATTAAAATATGATGGCTACCTTTGTTAGCTAGAGTTAATTATTACCCTTATCATTTCTTTTACAGGTTATAATTGTGATGCATACATCTGATTCAAAGAGATAAAGTTGTATTTTTGCCAGTCTATCAAACAGATTAAATGAAAATATGACATTTCTTAATATGTTTTTTCTTGTAGATGAACCATCAAATTATGGCGCGCTTAATCATATCATCAAAGATGAGGGGTGCCTGAGAGAACAGCGTGTGCACATCACTCTTACTTAATGCACACTGAGTCATGGAGGGAAAAACATAATTAATCCAGCGATGTCTCAAATGTGTTTTGACTAGAGGAAATGCACTGGTCACTGTGGTTTGAATCACGATCTGATGAAGGCGATGAACATAGACCAAAAATAGATTCTGAGCATTTTCAATCTATCACCTTAATGTCAATGTCTAATTAAAGGGCTGTGTTCTGAATAATTGAGACCATCCTTTAAATTTTATATTCAAGTTCACTCTTTATGTTAATTACATGGGTATCACTCTTCTCCTGATTAGGTCAAAAGCCACGCAATACTTTATTAAATTGGGTTATCTGGAAATATTCAGTTTTTGATTCAGTCCCAGAGAGTTATTAATTAGCAGGTGCTTGGCAAGAGCCCCTCTGAGAACACCCTGGCCCCATGCACATCCAACCCTATGAGACTGAAACATGCATCGCTGAAAGCTAAGAGGATCCTTTGAGTTCATTATTTTTATATAGATTTGTACTGTCTCAGGCTAAGTAGACCGTGTAGTCTCTAATTGGTCATGAGTCACTTTGGGGAACAGTAATTATGACCACTCATCATGGAAGAGAGGAGTTTCAAAGATCTGCAAAAACTGCAACAAGGGGAATATTAGAAAATACCAAATGCAAAACTAATACTATGAATTTTTCAGTTCAACATGTTACAAAAATTTACATCATCCTAGCTTAAACTTGATGTTAAAGGTAAATTCTGGTCACAAGTTTTCAGACCACTTGCATTATAAGCTTTAAAAATTGAACCTAAGTTTAATCAGACTAAATTCTGGTTTGCACCTTATTCTTACCAGGAAAAGCCCATTTAGTCAGGAAAAGACCAACATGTACAAGAACAAACTAGAGATTTTAAGTTTCATTTTAGAAATCAGTGATAAGAATGGAAAAGATCCTCTCCTTAAGAAAAGAGTATTTACTGCTAAACTGTAACATATTTAGACATGAATTTAAACGTACAGTAGAAGATTAACAACCCAATCTCATGAGAAAATGCAACTATTTCACGAGGTTGCAATTTCACATAAATTTGCACTATGTGATTCATAAAGTAAGCATGAAGGTCCACTCCATTCTTGTTTCTTTGGGAAATCTTATTAAAGGCAAAATATATTGAAGATATTTAATCACTATCCAATAGACGTTTAATAAAATGTAGCATTTCATTCGTTGACATGCATATAAACATTATGCTATTGTATACATTTACTGAGCTAAGTCAGCCTACTGATGATTCTGAAGTTTCGATAATTAAATGCTGTTTTCGCTGCATCCAACATGCATCAAATGGTTATTTATAGAAATAAATACAAATGATTGTAACAGCATAAGAATCTAATGTAGATGTTGTAGGAAAAACAAATAAAACTTAACCATCACTACTCCTGGAAGTTTATGGCCTGCCTACCTCAGAAACTTAGGTATAAAAAGTATCTCTTGAGTTTCCCAGTTGACAATTCATGTCAAATTTCAACTAGGAAACTCATATTTATGATGATTACAATAGCATGTGAAAGCAGTATAAGCAGATCATATGACAACGCATGAATGAGACTGTACAAATTCATATTAATTAGCTACCAATTTGCCAAAATGTAAAATAGTTATGAATTGCCATTAGAGTGTGCTGCATTCAGGGAAGAAAAAAAAAAAAAAAAATCAAGCATTTGCATCTTTCCCCAAGGGTCTCACTTTGACTTTTCACTTCAAGTGAATTGGAAAAAAAAAAAGTACAATCTTATTAACTTCCAATGGAGTGTGGGTGGGCCTTGAGCATGCAGAATACTATATGCTCTCAATTACAGAAGACCTCATAAATTTCATGAATGTTTTTAAAATTATCAGTAGATTATATAAAATTATGTTGCTCCAGTATAACAGATGACAATCTGTACGAACATAATTATGAGGCACAGAATGCACATATTTTATATGTTGGCACATTTTTGTCATGGTTCCACAGTCCATTGATCAACCTCCCCGGCTCACTATGATGAAGTGCTCATGACGAGAAAAATGGAGGATCGCCTTGCAGTTGTGACCTTAGGGTACACTATGTTCTCCCTGGGGTCTGATTGGGTGAGGATTCATTAGCCTCTTTCATGATAAATGGAGTGGATTTCTCCTTTACCACCGCAACAGAACTTGCCTCTTGAGTTTCAAAGGGACTGGAGATCATGGATACTGTAACAGGCTATAATAAGAACTGCAAACCTATCCAACAGTTGTAACAAATCAAACGGTGGTTCAAAAATCAATGTAGTCTGGGAGGCTCATGTTTAGAGGCTTTATTTGAGTGATTAAACATCCAGCGTTGAGGAGTAGCTAACTAAAAGTAGAAAGCCTTCAGGAGTGTGACAGTATATCAGCTTTTTGTCTGTATTAGCTACAACGAAAATGTCTGAGCTAAGGGAATAATCAATCATGCTCACCTAAACTGTCTTCTCTCTATCTATCTCTTGTAGCACTAGGAATTATGCTTCATCCTAGTGAATCAGTTTGTAATATATGGTTTTTTTCTCATGTAGTTGGAAAGTCTGATTCAATCTAATGACTTGCTTTCTCTCTCGCCAGTCCCGACAGGATTTAGCGATTCTGCGATTGCTGAATTAATCACAAAATCAAGCAAACTCCGCAATTTTCGCAATAGCTCGCAAATTTTTGTAATTGCCGCAGATTTTCCGCAGATTTTGGACTTTAGCTCATCCTTGCAGTGTGTGAATCTGAGTTTGTCTGGATGTCTGTGGGTGTTTATGTGTATTTGCTGGTTGATTTGATAACTATAGGACTGTGTGCATTTTAGCATTAAAGGGATAGTTCAGCTGCAAATGAAAATTCTGTCATCCTTTAATCACCCTCAAGCTGTTCCAAACCTGTATGAATGTCTTTCTTTTGCTGAACACAAAAGAAGATATTTTGAAGAATGTGGGTATCCAAACAGTTTTTGGTCCCAATTGACTTACATAATATATATATATTTTTTTTTACCATACTATGGAAGTCAGCTGAGACCTGTTTGGTGAGTACATGATGACAGAATTTTTATTTCTGGGAGAGCTATCTTTGACTTGGAGGTCTGTGGCTTGGAATTGAGGTTTAGCAACAGTCAACAGGCTGACAGGATTGTGGGCTGAGCATTATTCAACTCCAGTTCAATATGTCAGAATTTATTTGTATCATTATTTATGTGAGTCAAATTAGGTTAAGCAGTACCCTTCTAATCAGCTTTGACTGGCTGATTATAGATCAGATTGCATTTAATTTATACCTTCAGTTCTGTGAGGCTCTGCAGAACTGAGTCAGACCGAAGTGTCAGAAAGAATCATGGGTAAGCCATCCCTTTGGGGGAATCCTCACCAACCGAACATGTGTGATGCAATCATCTGACGGCTGGCTTCATCCTCCCATCATCCTCTTTATTGCAGACATTACTTCTTGCTCTGTTGGTCCTATCAGCAGCCCACTTCTGTCATAAAAGCTCATTGACCGCCGTCTGACAGCAGACTTGGATAAGACGCTGTCTTAGTACGATTCAGAGAACCATCTGACATGATCTCGCCGTTGCAGATTCTCTCCGTTTGAAATGATATGTCATTAACGGATTTGAGGCCAGCTTTGTTCCTTTGTAGGAACCTTTTATTCAATTAGAGTTCTTTTTTGAACACTCCGTAATGTTGGTGTTGTAAGTAATTTTCAGCTACCTTTACCTTTTGAATTTCATATTTATCAGAATTTCTGTAAATAAATAAATAAATAAATAAATAAATAAAAATTATATATTATAAAAAAAAAAAAAATATATATATATATATATATATATATATATATATATATACATATATTAGATATAAATAAAAAATACACACACACATATAATTTATATATATATATATATATATATATATATATATATAAATAAGCAAATATATGGTAACACTAATTTAAGGTGTCCTTGTTACACATTACATGTACTTACTATTATATTAACAATAAATTATGCATATTTACATGGAAAGAACCCTAATCCTAACCCTAACCATATAGTAAGTACATGTAGTTAATTAATATTACTCAGTACTTAAATGTATAATTACACTGTAACAAGGACACCTTAAAATAAGGTGTAACCAAATAAATATATTGTATATATATATATATATATATATATATATATTTTTTTTTTTTTTTTTTGGTTTATATGGTATAGCTTGGTAATGTAAATATGCAAATAGAAATACGTGTAAGCAAAAAAAAAAAAAAAAAAAAAAAAAAAAAAAATTTGTTCATAATGAATAGCTGAAATAATAATGTTCATTTCAGCTATTCACATTTTTTTTTTTTTTTTTTTTTTTTTTTTTATATTTACAAAGTTCTACACATTGCCCAAAGCGTGAAGACAGGCATATTGTTTCAGATAAGAATTGGGTTGAAATAAAGCATTCTGCATTAGCTTGATCAGTTCTCCCTTTCTTGATTAACCAAGAAAATAATAAGATTAAAATTTATTACTCAGGATAATAATGTGAAAGCAGTTATATACAATAATGAAACTGTAAAAATAGAGTATTGATTTACATTTCAAAATGAAAGATACAGCACAGGATCATATTATTGGCAGTTTTAATAATGTGATCCATTCACACATAAGGCTATGTGAGAAATGAAATGAATTGCTTTATTGGATACATTATTGATTGTTTTAGAGTGTCTTACATCTACTTGAGAGCACCCATGCGTAGCCTATTGAAATGATTTGTACCGGTAATTGATCAGAGCCTGGAAATTGCGAGTCTATCATGGATACTAGAGGCCCCAATAGATTCTCATCTCTCAGTAATAAGCTTGTGAATTACCCGTCCACAGATCCAGGATCAGTGTACACTTTTGCCTATAATAGGAAAGATAATGACAGGCTGGAATCACTGATGCCAGACATACTGGTGTATCTCCCAGACAGGATCCCCTGTGAGTGTGAGATGAAAAGGAGGCGTAATTAGCCAGTCGGATTTACAAACGCTCCCACCGGGTGCCTGGACACGGCATGCATACCAGCTGGATTCAGAAGCACTTACTTTTCCCACTGACGGATACTTGAAATTCTGATTAGATACTTGAAAAGAGCTGTACAAATATTTGTCATTTTAACAGAAAAAGACTGTTAATTGGTTAAAGGGGTCCTATTATGCTTTTTCACTTTTTGAATTTTAGTTAGTGTGTAGTGTGTATGTTTGGGCATAAAAAAAGATCTACAAAGTTACAAATCTCAAAGTCCACTCCAAAGGGAGATATTTCGTTTTTAAAAAATCCCTTTTCAAGAACTACAACGAATGGCTCGTTTGGACTACAAAGTTGTTTTCCTGTATTTGTGACATCACAAATTGGTCCATTAGAATATCATTAAAATAAATCCTGCCTCTGGAAGTTTCAAAATCTAAACCCGGTGCTGGTGTTTTTATATTATTTCTGATGGAAACCGACTGTCTTCAGAAAATTATAGATGTCATTTTCATTTCATCTTGCATGTAATGTCTGATAAAGCAGCGTTTGTGAGTGGAGCTCTGCTTTGTGTACAGCGTTACCGGGGAAACCTCGCTCTCTCCCGCTCCAACAGCGCCTCCCGCTGGCAGAGAATTAATTTGCTTTTAGTCATTCTGCCTAGCTGTTTTCCAATCACAACGCACTGGGACAGCTAATCAATCACAACACATTTCATTTTTCGGAAGGCGAGCCTTCATCAAACCTGGAACTAATCAAGCCGTCTGTGCCAGACTGGGGAGAATGGTATTGTGATAATGTAAATTATGTGAAAAATAATGCGTTTTTCGAACCACCGAGCATGAGAGCATGTTCTAGTACACCCCTAAAATGAAATCAAGACTTTGTAAAAGAGCATAATAGGACCCCTTTAACTGTAAGTTCCCTTAACCTATATGCCAAATCTATGTTTTTTACAGTAAAAGCAATAAAAGCCCCTATTTGACATATCATATATGATTATATTTTATTTACATCATTTAGGTTTTTCTTACGTTAGTTGTCAGTAATGTAAATTATTGTGCTTTGTATTACATGATTTTTCACTGAAATTGATACATTTTGTTTTCCTATGCTTTTTGATAAACAATTCAGCTGAGTGAATGATTCAACAACTCTTTGTCATTTTTACCATTACTGTATGTCTAAAATGAGCAAAAACAGACAAGGAGAGTGATAAACAGTGAAATATCCAAGTGCTGTTGGACTTTTAAAAGCACTTTCGGACGTGCCTGACAGTCACTCCAACTTGAAATGAGCCAAAATACCAATGATGCTATGAGGTTGTTTTTTTGCCAATTCATTGAGTGCTCCAGTTCCTCCAACAGTCACCGAAGTGAGGAAATAGTTCCTACTGAGGTAAAAGACCAAAGACCGATAAGCCGGTGATATGCGCACGAGTGAACCAAACACTTGAATGAAGGGGTGAAATAAATGTTCTCACTGTTTCTCTTGGTTAGCTGATGAATACTAGTTTATTCACTTTATATGCTTTAGACATGAACAACATCAAGGTTTCATCATTGGGTGCTTTACAAATATAAATGCAGATGCGTAATGTCATTGTTACATAAACAAACTATTGAATTGAACCAGTTAATTGAAACAAACTGTCTGAAAGAACCTGTTTGAAGAAAAGAAATCAGATTTCCCCGTTGCCTGAGACTATGGATGACAGGCAATAATGTTATAAATAATGTTCAGTTTTTGCACGGACCGATTGTTTTGCTTCATAAGACCTCAATATGTGACCTAGAGCCATGGGTATTCATTTTGGGTTCCTCAATATGCTTTTTTTTTATTCTCAAAAATAAACTGACTTGCATTTTATGAATCACCAAGGCGCATATTTTCAGCTAAAAATCATCTTTACTGTTCTACTGAAGAAAAAAGTCATCTACATCTCGGATGGCCTGAGGGTAAGTAAAGTGAACTCTCCCTTTAGTTTCTGCTACACTGATAAATGAAAGTCACATAGGTTTGTAACAACATGAGAGAAGGAATTGCCTTTACTTTATACTGTAAACAACAAGCTCTTGAACTGTAGTTATACTTTGATCACTAGTATGAGTGGCTACAACTGGGTCAGTGAAAAGAACAATGAACAAATTTTCATGTCAACATCTAACAGCAAGTCTACAAAAAGAATAAAAACGCCAGTGTGTGCTTTGTCTTTGAGCCTTTGGGGAATAATTTATTGACTTTTGTCTAATGCTGATTGAGTGGTAATGTATATTTTATGTCTACAGTTTAGAAAGAATAATAGGAAGCATTTTCAGAGAGAACACTGATCATTTGGGATTTAATTGGATTGTTATAGATGGCACTCTTCCACTCCAGGTAATTGGCTTAATCTGTATTTCTTATTTGTATCTTAGAAAACGTGAAATACTAAATCATGTAAATGACCTGAAAACATCAGGTAGCAGTATTATACAATATTTAATTTCTTTACAAAACAATAATAACAACTGTTTAAATTCACCCCAGTCTATGTTATGTGGTCAATACATTACAGTACAAAATTATTTCTAAGATTCCTAAGAAGTAAACGTACATAGAAATTTTGTGGTGGTTGTTCTAAAAAATGCTACCTGATCTCATGACGAAACATATCTGTGGGTACTTTTTTGCAAGACGCGAAATACATACCAATAAGTACATATCACTGCAGTTTCCAACTAAAATGAACACTAGAGGCAGTAAAACATCGAGCGCTTGCAATCGTTTTCATGATTACAGCTCCATATGTTTCGCTTTCGGATGTAACATGCTTGCTTGGTAGCTCAGCCAGCACAGAACTGAATTTAGAATGTGGAATCCTTGGGTACGAATCCCATCAAAAACATGACTTACGATGAAAGAGCTGAAAGATGAGAGATTGGAAAACAAGCTAAAACGACATGCTTGCGATTGCGTTTTTACGTCACATTCGCTTTAGTTCATACTATCGGGTAGGTTTAGGTGTAGTGCAGATGGTATGTTATTTTAAAACATCACGGAGCATTAGAGTTATAGCACCACTCAACGGACATTTCAAGTCAGAACTGCGGTGACACCTACAAAAACAACATTACATAAAACATACCATATGTACGTTCATCTGTTCTGGGGAAAAATACCAAACACTCTTTTAGTGCCACCCAGTGGACATTTCACATCAAATATGTCACAAAATATACATGGCGGTACGTATTTCGTGTCTTGCGGAAAAGTTTCCACAGGTAAGTTTTTGTCATGAGATCAGGTTGGAAAAATTAACCAAAGTAATGACAAATGATAAAAATAAAATAAAAAAAGCCATTGAGCCACAAGTTTAAGCACAAGTATTATGTTTTTTTTATTTTTTTTTATTATTATTATTCTTTTGACTTGTCAAGTCAAGTCAAGTCACCTTTATTTATATAGTGCTTTTAACAATACAGATTGTGTCAAAGCACTTAACAGTATCAAATTGGAGGATAGAGTGTCAGTAATGTATAATAATAAGATTAAACACTCAATTTTCAGTTAAAGGCATTTCATTATTGAATTCAGAGATGTCATTGTCTAGCTCAGTTTAGTTTAAATAGTATATATGAAATCAAATTGACGATAATCGTTAGAAATTAAGTGTCCCCAACTGAGCAAGCCAGAGGCGACAGCGGCAAGGAACGAAAACTCCCTCTGTGACAGAATGGAGAAAAAAACCTTGGGAGAAACCAGGCTCAGTCGGGGGGCCAGTTCTCCTCTGGCCAGGATATTATTATTTATTTTTTACTTATTGTATTAATTAAATTTTAAATGTATAAATGTATTATATTTCTATTTTTATATTGTTGCAATTTCTAACAATAATAGTATTATGTAGTTAGGTATTATATTATATTATAGTTATTTTGTTTAATTTTAAGTTTTATTGTATTTAAGTCGAGGTCTTCACTGGGGATATGTCCCCGGGGCTCATCCAGGTGTCCGGCCTCCGCCGACGGTCAGGGTCGCAGACATCATCTCCTGGCGCCATCTGATCCGGACACGGACTGAGAAACAGAATAATAAAGAAACAGACAAATATTAGCGTAGATGCCATTCTTCTTACGATGTAACGAGTACATCGTGTGTTATGAGGAGTGTTCCCGGTTCCGGTTGATCTAATTAATGCAGCCTAACAATCCTTTAACGGATTTGAATAATAGAAGTGTATTAGTGTGTTATGTGTAAGCCAGGTTAAAGAAATGTGTCTTTAATCTAGATTTAAACTGACACAGTGTGTCTGCCTCCCGAACAGTGTTAGGTAGATTGTTCCAGAGTTTGGGCGCTAAATAGGAAAAGGATCTGCCGCCCGCAGTCGATTTTGATATTCTAGGTATTATCAAATGGCCAAAGTTTTGAGAACGCAGCAGACGTGGAGGACTATAATGTGATAAGAGCTCGCTCAAGTACTGAGGAGCTAAGCCATTCAGGGCTTTATAAGTAATTAACAAGATTTTAAAATCTATCCGATGTTTGATAGGGAGCCAGTGCAGTGTTGACAGAACCGGGCTAATATGGTCATACTTCCTGGTTCTAGTAAGGACTCTAGCTGCTGCATTTTGGACCAACTGTAGTTTATTGATCAAGCGTGCAGAACAACCACCCAGTAAAGCATTACAATAGTCTAACCTTGAGGTCATAAACGCATGAATTAGCATTTCTGCATTTGACGTTGAGAGCATAGGTCGCAATTTAGATATGTTTTTGAGATGGAAAAACACAGTTTTACAGATACTAGAAACATGGCTTTCAAATGAAAGATTGCTATCAAACAGCACACCTAGGTTCCTAACTGATGAAGAAGAATTGACAGAGCAGCCGTCACGTGTTAGATAGTGTTCTAGGTTATTACATGTGGGGTTTTTAGGTCCGATAATTAACACCTCTGTTTTTTCAGAATTTAGCAGTAAGAAGTTACTCGTCATCCAGTTTTTTATATTGACTATACATTCCGTTAGTTTCTCAACTTGGTGTGTTTCACCGGGCCGTGAAGAAATATAGAGCTGAGTATCATCAGCATAACAGTGAAAGCTAACACCATGTCTCCTGATAATATCTCCCAAGGGTAACATGTAAAGCGTGAAAAGTAACGGCCCTAGTACTGAGCCTTGAGGTACTCCATACTGCACTTGTGATCGATATGATACCTCTTCATTTACTGCTACGAACTGATGGCGGTCAGATAAGTACGATTTGAACCATGCTAAGGCACTTCCACTAATGCCAACTAAGTTTTCTAGTCTATTCAAAAGAATGTTGTGGTCGATAGTGTCGAACGCAGCGCTAAGATCCAGTAGAACTAATAAAGAGATACAACCATGATCAGATGATAGAAGCAGGTCATTTGTAACTCTAATGAGAGCAGTCTCAGTACTATGATACGGTCTAAATCCTGACTGGAATTCCTCACAGATACCATTTTTCTCTAAGAAGGAATATAATTGTGAGGATACTACCTTTTCTAGTATCTTTGACAGAAAAGGGAGATTTGAGATCGGTCTGTAATTAACTAGATCTTTGGGGTCAAGTTGTGGTTTTTTAATGAGAGGCTTAATAACAGCCAATTTGAAGGTTTTGGGGACATATCCTAATGACAATGATGAATTAATAATAGCCAAAAGAGGATCTATGACTTCTGGAAGCAGCTCTTTTAGTAGTTTAGATGGAATAGGGTCTAACATACATGTTGTTGGTTTAGATGATTTAACAAGTTTATACAATTCTTCCTCTCCTATAATAGAGAATGAGTGGAATTGTTCCTCAGGGGATCTATAGTGCACTATCTGATGCGATACTGTAGCTGACGGCTGCATGGTTACAATTTTATCTCTAATAGTATCGATCTTGGAAGTAAAGTAGTTCATAAAGTCATTACAGCTGTGCTCTTGAGAAATGCCAACACCTGTTGATGCTTTATTTTTCGTTAAATTAGTGACTGTATTGAATAAATACCGGGGGTTATGTTTGTTTTCTTCTAGAAGAGACGAAAAGTAATCAGATCTAGCCGTTTTTAATGCTTTTCTGTAGGATAGGGTACTTTCCCGCCAAGCTATACGAAATACCTCTAGTTTTGTTTTCCTCCAGCTGCGCTCCATTTTCCGGGCTGCTCTCTTTAGGGTGCGAGTGTGCTCATTATACCACGGAGTCAAACTGTTTTCTTTGATCTTCCTTAAGCGTAAAGGAGCAACTGTATCTAAAGTGCTAGAAAAGAGAGAGTCCATAGTTTCTGTTACATCATCAAGTTTTTCTGCGCTGTTGGATATGCTGAGGAATTGAGATAAATCAGGAAGATTACTTACAAAGCAGTCTTTTGTGGTAGAAGTGATGATTCTACCATACTTGTAACAAGGAGTAGAATTTACAGTTTTAGCTATATGGAGTTTACACAAGACTAGATAATGATCTGAGATATCATCGCTTTGCTGCAGAATTTCAACACCACTAACATCAATTCCATGTGACAGTATTAAATCTAGAGTATGATTTCGACAATGAGTAGGTCCTGAAACATGTTGTCTAACCCCAATAGAGTTCAGAATGTCTATGAATGCTGATCCTAATGCATCTTTTTCATTATCGACATGGATATTAAAATCACCAAGAATTAAGACTTTATCTGCAGCCAGTACTAACTCAGATAGAAAATCAGAAAATTCTTTAATAAAGTCTGTGTGGTGCCCTGGTGGCCTGTACACAGTAGCCAATACAAACATCACAGGGGATTTATTACTAACACATGTTTCTCTAGATAATGTTATACGCAGCACCATAACTTCAAACGAGTTATACTTAAAGCCTGCCCTCTGAGAAATACTGAGAATATTGCTATAAATTGTAGCAACACCTCCCCCTTTACCTTTTGGACGTGGCTCATTTTTATAGCAGTAATCTTGGGGGGTAGACTCATTTAAAGTAATGTATTCATCTGGTTTTAGCCATGTTTCTGTCAAACAAAGCACATCTAGTTTATGGTCAGTGATCATATCATTTACAAATAGTGCTTTTGTAGAAAGGGACCTGATATTCAGTAAGCCAAGTTTTATCAATTGTTTCTCTGTATTGTAAACATTTTTTATTTGTTGAACATCAATTAAATTGTTACTATTACTTTGGTTTGGACGTTTTCTGTATTTTCTAGTACGGGGAACAGACACAGTCTCTATAGTGTGATATCTAGGTGAAGGAGTCTCTATGTGCTGAGAATTAACTGCCTTCTGTGACGTGAGGCGGCTAGCAGACGGTCGGTTTAGCCAGTCTGTCTGCTCCCTGACCTGGGCCCTAGTTAGTCAAGTACGAACTCTAAGACTATGTGCCATATTTCTAGAGAGAAGAGCGGCACCACCCCAGGAGGGATGAACACCATCTCTTTTCAACAGGTCAGGTCTGCCCCAAAAACTCTTCCAATTGTCTATGAAACTTACGTTATTCTGCGGGCGCCACTTAGACATCCAGCCATTGAGTGACGACAGTCTGCTATGAATCTCATCACCACGGTAAGCAGGGAGGGGGCCAGAGCATATTACAGTGTCTGACATCATACTTGCAAGTTCACACACCTCTTTAACATTATTTTTAGTGATCTCCGACTGGCGAAGTCGAACATCATTAGCGCCGACGTGGATAACAATCTTACTGAATTTACGTTTAGCATTAGCCAGCACTTTTAAATTTGCCAAGATGTCAGGCGCTCTGGCTCCCGGTAAACATTGGACTATGGTGGCTGGTGTCTCTATTTTCACGTTCCGTACAATAGAATCGCCAATTACTAGAGCACTTTCATCAGGTTTCTCAGTGGGTGCGTCACCGAGTGGGGAGAACTTGTTTGATGTTCTGATCGGAACGGAAGAGCGGTGTTTTGACCCGCGACTATGCCGTCTCACAGTCACCCAGTTGCCCTGCTGCACGGGCACAACTGGAACCGAACAATGTACAGGAGTCCCTGAGCTAGTCGCATCCAAAGCAGTATCTACAGCCCTCACATTCTTACTATCCTCAACTAAAGTTTGGATGCGTGTCTCTAGTTCTAAAATCTTCTCTGTCAGCCTAACTATTTCCCTGCATTTATCACATGTGAATCCCTCGTCGCTGACAGAGAGAGATAAACTGTACATGTGGCATGAAGTGCAAACAACAAGAGAAGGAGAAGCCATTACTCACCGTGATTGATGAATGATACCAACTTAACTTACCACTGTTGTTTGATGAACTTGTGAAAAACGGCGCGAGAGAGAAATGAAAACGGAGCGAGAAAAAATAAAACAATAATAGGCGCGAAACGTGAATGGAACCGCGAGTAACAAGCTAACCGGCTAACGCGCTATACGCGCGCTGCACTCACGGTTTTAAAAGCGAACGATCAAATTAGTTAGATTAGCTTGATAGATAATACCAGAAATATGGTGGGAATTAAGTTATATATTATCACTTTAAACAACAGAGAGTGAAAGTAAGGTAAAGATTCAATAAAAAAGCGGAGCTACAATCGCAAACCTCTCAGCAGCACAACAGACAGGAACAGACTGAAGCACTTGTCAAGCATGTTTTGATCTGCATATTTATGTGTGAAAGGTACTTTACAAAAATGCTTATTCCAGCCTGTTCCTCTGTAGGGATTGTGGGATTATGCAATTTCTTCTTCTTCTTCTTCTTCTTTCAAAATGCCTTAAATAAAACTTTAAACTTAAACTTTTTTTTTTTTTTCTCTCTGTAGAATGCACTCATTGTACCAGTCTGGTAGCTTCTAAACACAATTAATAAAAACTTGCCCATTTTGTTTGTGCAGTATTCATCAGGCAGCCAGTGAACAGATTGTAGGCGGTCCAAGGGTGTGCCATCTGAGGCTGAGACTAGCCATGAGCTATCACCATTGTGCCCTTGAGCAAGGCACTTAACCCCCAAGTTGCTCCAGAGGGTTTTCCATCTAATAAGCTGCTAACAGTAGAATCATCTGCTAAATGACTGATTACGGAGTTATTTGTACTGCAAAATTATTACACGTTTTTTGACCTTCATAGAATACAGTGAAGAGCAGATGTCTGCGCGCTGATTGTTTAAATGATAACTCTGCAGGGATGCTGCAGCTTAGACCACTTGTCAGTCATCAGGGGACTGATTGAATCTGGCTGCATGAAAATAGCATCTGTTTAAAAAGATTGTTAAGGTTTTACTGATTTTAAAGGTCATTAGTTTTAAATGATCTTTTACTGCAATTTCAAATTTAATTCCATTTCAGTTTAGTTTTTGTGGCATCTAATTTATGCAGAACCAAAACTGCACTTTAGTCATGAAATGTTATGTTCACAAAATAATGCAAATAAATGCACACTATAATAAAAGATGGTTGGTAAAAAAGGGGTTTTCTATATTGAATTTTGACAGGTGTTTTACCTGTATTTTGTGTTGTGTTTAAAGGTTGAGGGATCAATCTAATCTAATTCTTTTTAATTTTTTTTTTTTTTTATTCAGCCAGTCAAATGCCCTTACTGGCAACTGATGTGTGTTGTCTGTATCTATATTTATAGGACTGGCTGAGTATTTGTGAGGACTTTTTAAGACGTCACATCACTGACTTAAGGGCATTTCTTCACAGATCAGAGTTCTTTTGAAGCTGCTACTTTTTCAACAGTTCTTTTGAAGGAGCTAAAATTCAAAGCGATATGTGTGGCTCACACCTCAAAAACTCCATACCTATTCAGTGACGTACGTCGGAGGAAGCGTCATGCTGTGAGACATCTTTTTATCAGCAGATACTGGGCATCTTGTTAAAACAGAAAGGATGGATGGAAAGAATAACACAACTATTAGTTGGGGGGGGGGCATATTAAACCTGCTTTAATATGCTCAAAAACTAAAAGGTTTTTTTTTTTTTTTTTTTTTTTTTTGCAGCAGCAGCAGCAGCAGCAGCAGGACAATAACCCCAGAAACAAATTAAAAGAATATTTTTTCCACAAATGAAAAGTGTGACATTATTTATTCACCCTCAAGCTGTTACAAACCCGTATTTGGTTACTTTTTCTGTCCTGAAACCTTTTCATGCAGCACTTTTCCAAGCACTAACATTCAGATCATAGTCAAGCTCCTTCAATGACAAAAACACCATGAAAGCACAACCATAGTCTACACATCTTAAAATAAGACAAAATTACACATGTAACCAGTAGGCCTATACCCTTAAGTATATATGATTAAAGCTACAATTACTACAAATGGTGGTTGTGGCAGTCCGCGCTGAATTTTGTGATATATGAATAATTGGATGTGAACATCTAAATCTAGGCCCATTTTAGTGGATGGTTTATTTTTGGTATTTCACACAAGCTCCTCAAAGATTTGCTACATGCTATGACAATTAGGTTTGAGTTAGCTGTGCCGCTATCTCCCAGCATGCAGACATGAGGCGAGACGAGCGCACCCATGAATCACCAGGTAGAGTCAGAATCGTCCATGTTCTTTTGAACTACGGCTGCACTCATACATCATCCTCAGTATGTCTGCGTCCCTGGATTTATAGACTAGGAGCCTGCACTCTGTTATGATTTGAGGGGTACATTTTGATGACCTTGCAGCAGGAGCGGTTGAAAATAGAAAGGTGATATGCAGAAAGGGTGAGTGTGACGACTCTTTTCCATGGAGGTGACACATGGGAGAAGCGGGAAATGCATTGGTAAGACTGAACATGTGAACATGTATAAGCTGATGAACAAAACTTCCTGTTTGTTGCTGCCGCAGTTGGAGCTCTGTCAAGTTAATCCTAAATCATCAATTTTTTTTCAATCTTAAAATCAATTTTATATACCTTCATTTTCGTTTCTATAACGTGTGAATATATCCCATATTGTATTCTACAACAAATACAATCGGAGCACCTTGTCTTCACTAGTTTTATTTTGATTTCCAGAGTCCGCTACTAGCTAATAGTCCGTTAGCATCGCCAGCGTGGTTGCCGCTAATCTTGCTTACATTCTATTCACACACATTACCATTGTTTACTCACTGTTACTTGCTTTAATGGCAGATTTGTGTCTACCTCTGAGTGCAGGTGAGGACACGTTCGAGTTGCATTCGGTGCAGCTCAAGCTGGAGGCTGTGGAGAAGCAGATCCACGAGCTGCTGGAGAAGCAGGCCCAGTTGAGGGAGCGGAGAGCCACGCTGGAAACATCCCACGCTCACAAGTCCGAAAGAATACAGTGCGATCTTAACACTCCCACCACCTCTACTCCACGTGTTTCTCTGCACAGGCCAGGTCTCCTTCACTCCGGCGCCTGGACGCCATGGACCCTGTGTGCAGCAGCAACGGAAGACGCAAACCAGGCCCCACGCGAGGACCTCTCCCCCTATGCTGCCTCCGGTCTTTGAGATCTCCACCTGGAACCGCTTCGCTCCCCTCTGTGAGACAGACCGCGACGCCGCGATCATCGGAGACTACATCGTCCAGCACGTCTGTGCTACGTTAGCTGAAGGTAAAGTGCACACTCACTGTTTTCCTGGTGCTTGTGTTCTCGATGTTTCTGTGCAGATAACTGCGATCCTGAATGACGACGAGAGCGTCAGCGCGATCGTGTTGCACGCGGGCGTGAACGACATCAAGATGCGGCAGACGGAGGTTCTGAAGAGGGACTTCAGGAACCTGATCGAGACGGTACACAGCACATCGCCCGCGACGACGATCATCATGTCAGGACCGCTTCCTACTTATCGACGTGGACATGAAAGGTTCAGTAGACTTTTTGCTTTAAATGAGTGGTTATTGTCATGATGTAAAGAACAGAAACTGCTCTTTTTTAATAATTGGAATCTCTTCTGGGAGCGTCCTAAGCTTATCCGCGCTGATGGCCTGCACCCCAGCAGAGTCGGAGCACAACTCCTGTCGGACAACATCTCCAGGACATTACGCTCCATATGACTAGTAAGCCAATTCTCAAATAACTGCTGTGATGGCTTTTGTTCTACCCACTTAAATGATAGACGTGCTTACATTGTCCAATCTATAAAGACTGTTCCCCGAATAGTGAGGTGAAAATATAAATTTAATGCAGGATCTAGAAATAATTTGATCGTGATTAAACCAGAAAAATGCTAATAAATAAACAAAAACAAATTTTAAAGCTTGGGCTCCTAAACATTAGATCACTCGCACCCAAAGCAGTTATTGTAAATTAAATGATCACAAATAATATTTTTGATGTACTCTGCTTGACTGAAACCTGGCTCAAACCAAATCACTATATTGGTCTGAATGAGTCTACTCCACCAAGCTACTGTTATAAGCATGAGCCCCATCAGCGGTGTTGCAACAATATATAGTGATATTCTCAATGTTACCCAGAAAACAGGATGCAAGTTTAACTCATTGGAATTACTTCTGCTTAATGTTACACTGTCAGATATGCAAAAGAAATCTCTCCTATCTTTTGCTCTGGCTACTGTGTGTAGACCGCCAGGGACATATACAGATTTCCGAAAAGAATTTGCAGATTTCCTCTCAGACCTATTGGTTAATGTTGATAAAACGCTAATTGTTAGAGATTTTAACATTCACGTCGATAATAGAGAATGATGCGTTAGGATTTGAGCTTACTGACCTAATAAACTCTTTTGGAGTCAAGCAAAATGTCACTGGGCCCACTCTTCGTTTTAATCATACGCTAGATTTAATTATATCGCATGGAATTGATCTTACTGACATAGATATCGTACCTCAAAGTGATGATGTTACTGACCATTTCCTTGTATCGTGCATGCTGAGTATTACTGATATTAACTATATGGCTCGTGTTATCGTCTGGGCAGAACTATTGTTCCAGCCACCAAAGACAGATTCACAAATGACCTGCCTAATTTATCTCAACTGCTCTGTGTACTAGTAAATGCACATGAGCTAGACGAAATGACTAGCAACATGGGCACTATCTTCTCTAATACATTAGAAGCTGTTGCTCCCATCAAATTGAAAAAGTTAGAGAAAAACGTACTGTGCCATGGTATAACAGTAATACCCATTCTCTCAAGAAAGAAACTCATAATCTTGAGCGCAAATGGAGAAAAACTAACTTGGACGTTTTTAGAATTGCGTGGAAAAACCATATGTCCAACTATAGACAGGTTTTAAAAGCTGCCAGGGCAGAGCATATCCACAAACTCATAGAAAATAACCAAAACAATCCAATGTTTTTATTTAGCACAGTGGTTAGATTAACAAATAGCCAGACGCCACCCGATCTAAATATTCCTTCACAGTTTAATAGTAATGACTTTATTAATTTCTTCACTGATAAAATAGATAACATCAGAAATACAATAACAAATGTAGATTCTACAGCGTCTAGTACTTCAGCTCCATTTATCGCACCCAAAGAAAAACTGCAGTGCTTTACAACTATAGGACAGGAAGAGCTAAATAAACTTATCACTGCATCTAAACCAACAACATGCCTATTAGATCCTGTACCCACTAAATTACTGAAACAGTTGTTACTTGTAGCAGAAGAACCGCTTCTCAATATTATTAACTCATCGTTATCTTTAGGTCACGTCCCAAAACCATTCAAGCTGGCGGTTATTAAGCCTCTTATTAAGAAACCACAACTAGATTCTAGTTAACTGGCAAATTACAGATCCATTACAAATCATCCGTTTATGTCTAAAATTTTAGAAAAAGTTGTGTCTGCTCAATTGTGCTCCTTCTTGCAAAAAAATGATCTCTATGAAGAATTTCAGTCAGGTTTCAGGCCCCACCATAGCACAGAAACTGCACTTGTTAAAATTACAAATGACTTGCTTCTTGTGTCAGACCAAGGCTGCATCTCATTCCTAGTTTTACTTGATCTTAGTGCTGCGTTCGACACTATAGATCATGACATGCTCATAGATCGATTATAAAACTATACAGGTATTCAAGGGCAGGCCTTAAGATGGTTTAGATCCTACCTGTCTGATCGTTACCACTTTGTTTATTTAAACGGGGAGTCATCTCAATTATCACCAGTAAAGTATGGAGTACCACAAGGATCTGTCCTAGGTCCTCTGCTATTTTCAATATACGTTGCCCCTTGGTAATATTATTAGAAAATGGATGTACTGTTACTTCCTCTACAGCCAAAAATCTGGGTTTTATTTTTGATAGCAACTTGTGTTTTGAAAATCATATTTCCCATGTTACAAAAACAGCATTCTTCCATCTTAGAAACATTGCCAAGCTACGAAACATGTTACCTGTTTCTGATTCAGAAAAGCTAATTCATGCATTCATGACCTCTAGACTGGATTATTGTAATGCACTGCTAGCTGGTTGTCCTGCATCTTCAATAAACAAGCTACAGGTAGTCTAAAATGCAGCGGCTAGAGTCCTTACCAGGTCAAGAAAATATGACCATATTACCCCAATTTTACAGTCTCTGCACTGGCTACCTATCAAGTTCCGTATCAGTTACAAAATATTATTACTTACCTATAAGGCCCTTAATGGTTTAGCTCCTGCGTACCTAACTAGTCTTCTACCACGCTACAATCCATCCCTCTCCCTAAGGTCGCAAAACTGGACTTTTGGTAGTACCTAGGATAGCAAAGTCCACTAAAGGAGGTAGAGCTTTTTCACATTTGGCTCCCAAATTTTGGAACAGCCTACCTGATAACATTCGGGGTTCAGACACACTCTCTCTGTTTAAATCTAGATTAAAGACACATCTCTTTAGCCAAGCATTCTTCTAATGCATCTCATAATCTTGTACTGCAGTTATATCTAATCAAACACACATTATTCTTTAGCTTAGGTTGAAGAAATCATTCTTGCTTGGATTGAACGGCAGCTACACTAATCATGACTCTATTTGTTTCTCTGTTTCTGCCATGGGATTAACACAGGAAAATCATGGTGTGTGAACAGGACAAAGAAACAGTAAATCAACATCATACCATGCAAGAGAATTCTGACTTGGGGATGGTCACAGGAAGAACACCTAACTGGAGACTCTAGAGGAAAGGTGTGCAAGTGGTTTTGTTTCATGAACAGATTTTACTTGGGACATTATTATGTGGAGAATCAACATCAACCAATATATTTTCTCATATTGTACAGCAGTAATGTTAAATGCATTAATATTACCAATGCTGGGTAGTAACTGATTACATGTAATCTGGATTACATAATCAGATTCCAAAAAAATGAAGTATGTGTAATTAGAGTATATTACATTTTAAAATGCTCATAATCAGACTAGTTACTTTTTTATGGATTACATATTTACATATTATTCATACAATAGTGGTTAATTATTTATCATTTATTGATTCTTTCTAAAAATCCTACTGTCATTTAGCTTTAACTATTCACAAATGTTGTCTAAATAAATTTTCTTTTGAATCTTTTGAATTTGAAGGAAAACAGCACCTCTCAAGCAAGAAAAATATTGATATAAAAACATTAGTATATTTTCTTTCTCTTTGCTTATTTATATCAAATTAATGGCAAGTTTAAAACAAATCTGAACAAAGAAAGTAATACAAAAACAATCTAAAAAGTCTTCCAATTACATTATCTACAATGAGTAACTGAGATAACGCTACAAACTAAAGTTTTCATCGTGTAATCTGTAATCACTAACGTATTACAATTTATAAGCAATCTACCTATCTTAGAATATTACCATGAACTGCATCACCCAGGAATATATTAAATTGGGTGGCAGTGGTTGAATAGGAAAATCAACCATTTTGATTAAAAACTTTAATGACCTTTCATTCTGACCTGAAAATGAATGAACCTTATGATGCAAAATAAATAAATAAATAAATAAAATAAATAAATAAATTTAAAAAAAAATTTAATTAAAAAACAATTACCAGTGAACGCATCCAAACTTTTGGCTGGTACTGTTCTCATTCCCTCAAAAGTAAGAAATATTTTGAGTGAGATGGCTTTGTCTGCATCAAACAGCCACAAATTGCCAGTAAATGTTACTAGTAAACAGAAATAAATTTTATTGTATATGTACACTGAAACAGTTTATGGTTTCCTTTTACTTCAATGTTTGTTTGTTTGTTTTTTTCCCTCATACTATGCAAGTCAATGGGGACCAGTAACTGTTCGGTTACCAGAATTCCTTAAAATATATTCTTTTATGTTCAACAGAAGAAAGAAACACCTACAGGTTCGGAACAACTTGACGGTGAGTAAATGATGCCAGATTCTGAATCAACTTTTCCTTTAAAATAAAGATAAAAACAGGATGCTTTTTATAATTAAAAAAAAAAAAAAAAAAAAAAAAAAAAAAACAGAACCCAGAGGATCATTTTTGCCCACTTTATGTATTCATATAGCTTCTAAATCCTGTTTATTTTGCTGTTTTTATAAAATTATATGATAATTGCAATTTTATAATTTTTATTTAACATGATTATTTGGTAATGGAATAGAATTATGAGAACCATATTTGAGACCCACTGCTGTTTATATTTATGGAAAAACATGTTGTATTCTTAGATATTTGGCCACCTACAGGTGGCCTGGACATTTCTTTTTGTTTTACTTGGTTTAAATATGAAAACCATGTGCTCAGTCAGTGTCATTTCTTATAGACTATGAGTTTCAATAGGTTCAAACAGCAGCTGTGATGCTCTGTATGACTTGTCATGTATTTTAATATGTGCAATAGACAGAGCGGCTGTTCCATAATGTGACATTGTCACTGGCTGCTGTGGTCACATTTGTACTGAGACCTCCCCTAAGTGGTGAGCGCATTGGACTTCCTGTGTGTGGGGATTGCTGGGAAATATCCTGCAGCCAAGTGCTGGCAAGATAGTGTCACTTTCCATTACCCCCATCCAGCGGCGTCCAAAACGAGAGCGGACGCTTTTGTAAACATTTCAGCCAAGTCCAACGGGCTGTTGCACAAGTCGCTACTGGGTTCCACTTTCGATTATGCAGCATTTTATTGTTTTCCCCTAGTTCATTCAAGAAGAGTTAAAAAAAAGGGAACGAGACTTGCCGTCTGTAAAATTAATAGCATAATGTTGTTAAAATGCTTACTGCCATTTGTCAACGGAAATAGGTAGTCATAGTATTTATTTTCGCCCACAGTGCTCATGGCAGAACTTTTAATCACTCTGTGTTTGAGCCCTTAAAAGCCCGCATGGCTGATGCTAGCAAGAGACGGGGAGGTGGGGAGGCCATATCGCATTTACCATGCCTGCAAGTGATGGAAAGTGCATTTGAGCGAACTGCCAGAGAGTTTGTGTATGTGTGTGCGTTCGTGAAAGAGTCAGTTAGGGTACCCGACACAGTCCCTTTGCTTGTTGTTAACGGGAATCAATGGCTCACTGGTTATTTGTAGAAACATATCCTGTGTAGCGATGTTTCCATTTAGGAATTTTTCAAGGTCACATCGGCTAGTATGTTGAGTAAGATCCTAGTGTATGATGTCAGGACAGACATTTGATGTGGCCTCTAGAAGTGTATGTTGGAAAATGCTTGCTGAAACTCTGAATAGCAATTATGTGCAATAACAATAGCATGCTAACCCATAGCACCAGTGTGAGCATTGGAAAGAGAGGATTGATTACTTGCACTCAAATGAAGTTTCAAATCAATCGAAACGCAAAACACAACTCATAGTGAATAACAGAGGTTAATTATAAAGTTTTTTCTTCAACAAGGGGCTGTTCAAACAGAGCTTGTTTTGTATTATGCTGCTTTTGCATTCTGTCACTACATAAACAGGTTTTTGACAGACGTGTTTGAACTGTGCACTCGTATCTCACATATTTTGCAGCTTCTCGCATGTCACATTAAAAGAATTTCAACTTCTACAAAGGGCATCTCATGTTTTTCCATTCTAGTGCCTAACTTATGCAGGAGATTTCAATCAGAGAGTCCAAAATGAGTCGATTAAAATATGTAATCAAATTAATTTCATGATTAGGTAGTTGAAATAACCCGTGAAAGCCTGACATATGAAATAAATTTATTTATTTGTTTAGTATTTATTTATTTGTTTGTTTGTTAGAAATACAACAAACAAACAAATCAATCAATCAATCAATCAATCAATCAATCATATTTGATCCATTTGTCTTTTATTTTTTAAATATGGAGCTCATCCTCAAGAAGGAATATCTATATATATATATAGATGAAATTCTGATAGCTTGTAATGTAAAGCAATGAGATCTTGTATTTCATAAAATATATATAAATATCTGTTGTCACTCTGTGTCTCCCAATAATATGTAAGATGATATTTCAATGCTTAGCTTTAAGATCAAAGCTCTAGTTTTTACTGTGGGGGCAAAACATAGAATACAATGCAATACAATGATGATTGAAAATGTACTAATATTCATTACTTTAGGTCCAGTGTTCATCTTCAAATATTACTAGCGATATTCTTTATTACCTTTATAGAAATCACTAAAGGTTTCATAGCAAAAAGACATGTGAACCGCAACCTGAAGGGAATTATATATCATTATATATAATTGTAGAATTATACGAAAAGGCCTTTTTACTTGCTAAGGAAGTATGAACTATCAATCAAATGACAGAATACATGAAGTAGATTGTGTACAACAGCTTTTTCAGCAGTTTTGATCATGTAGAGGCCTTAGAAGTTTCTGTATCAAATATGATACAGTACAGGCTTTATAGGGTAATCACAATTATTCACATCTATTAATATATTCTGAGAGAAGCATCAAAGGAAGATAATTCAAAGGCATTATATTTTTGTGCCATCTGAAAATACTGACTAGCTCCAAAGACTATAGATATACAAAGACTGACTGAGCATAAGGCACAACATTCATGGTGCAGTTCATTTCAGATTTTGTTGCTGATTTGAAATACGTATTTTAATTGTAAGTTCAGCAGGCAGTTTTTGAGATTTCAGGATTCGCCCATTCATTTAGATAGGACTTGGTATTGGATACCCGAATAGCTGCCCGGAGGCATTGCAAATATGGCTGTCAAGTGAACAGACTTTCATTGAAAGGGACTTTGCTAGCTCTCCCATACAATTACTCAGGTTTCAATGCATTTCTAAGAGTTTTGAACGTTATACAGTTTCTTTTTCTTTTTTTTTTCTTTTTTTTTTGCCATTTGGTTGTCGATGATGGGATGTTGATAGGATTGTTGGGAGTGGCCAATTATTTTCCAGCACATATTATCTTTAATAAAGCCAATGCACTCAACCTGAAGGGCTAGACCTGCTCTGTGAGTTGTCAGTTATTATACCATCTGTGTGTTTATTTTTTTTAATATATTTTTTTTTTTTGTGAGTAGTTCTGTAGAACTCAGAAACCAGCATTAAACAGGCTGCTTTTGTAAATTAAAACGAAAAGAAAAAGAAGTGAGTTTTTTGTAATTGTAATTATAGTTTATTGTAACTGATAAGTTTAAGTATAGTATAGATTGATATAGACTATGGAACGATTTTCTGGACTATTTTCAAATAGAATTGCAAATTGTATTTTCAATTGCGTTTTCCATACGTGGACGCATAAATTGTGACAATCCAAATGCAATTGCAAATCTTTAAATCTTAAAAATTACCGTTTGCATTTTCGCTTTCGCGAACACACAGTGACTGCCACATTTCAAATGAAAAATCTATTTGCAACTGTATTTCCCATGTCTTACAAGTTATGAACCTGTCATATTTAAATAGCAATATTAATTACCACATTTGCTTTTTCACTCTCTCTGCGCCGCGAATATAACCTGTCAAAACTCAAATGGAATCGCAATTCCTTTTGCATTTGAATTTCCAATGCCTGCACTGAAAGCTGTCAATCAATGTGAGGGGTGGGACTAAACTAGGGGGCGTGTTTTTATTGGGAGGTGACGTCACTCACAGACGACCGTGCCGAATGCTTTGATCAATGGAGGTAATCGGTAAAGCCTCCTCTAAAGGCAGCTGCCAATCAGTTCGAGCCAGTGTAAACGAACAGACAGTGCAACCTTCTTGGCACAATACATAATTCTGTCTTTTTACCCCAAATACAGTGATTATCCCCTGATAACAGAGCCACAAACGGTACGCACAATAGGTCAAAATTCAGTATTACCGAAACGCTTTTCACCTGTCTCAACATCTCTCACTGTTTCTCTCACTCTGATTGATGCAAGTGAGTAAACAGACAGTGCAATTCTACACTTATTACAGTACATTTTATTCGTAAGCAAACAAAACAGTGTCAATCTATATTTATTTACCCATTTTCCACCTTTATATTTTATTCAACAGTTTTAATCCGTTACAGAGCACGCGTCCCGTGGCACCAAAGCGTCAACAAAAAGACTTTATTTTTGTCATGATCTCTACACAATAAAAGTTGCTTTCTCGTTATCACGACTTATTTTTCTCATGATCTCAACATAACAAAAGTTGTTTTCTAAGTTACACAACTGCGCCAGCAGGTGGCAGTATAGAACTACTGATGGGGAGTTGTATACTGTATCAACTATAGCCTACTGTACGCCTTTGGAACAGAGGACCTTCTTCGTGATCGCTATAATTTATGCAGTTTACTGACATTTAATTAACTTATAAATGTTAAACATTAGTTCAGTGATGTTATACAGTGTTGTAAGCCTTATCTTTTGTATTTTCTACATTTTTTTGTAGGAAACCACACACACACACACACACACACACACACACACACACACACATAACAGCATCCCAAGCTTGTAACGCACACGATATCACACCCATTCCTACATGACTAATAAAAATCACAAACAAATTATTATAATATATTATTATATATAATTTTGTACAAATGCAAAAAGAATTGCGATTCCATTTGTGTTTTGGCAGGTTATATGCGCGGCGCAGAGAAAGTGAAAAAGCAAATGTGGTAATTAATATTGCTATTTAAATATGACAGGTTCATAACTCGTAAGACATAGGAAATACAGTTGCAAATAGACTTTGCTTTTTCATTTGAAATGTGGCAGTCACTGTGCGTTCGCGAAAGCGATAATGCAAAAGGTAATGCAAGATTTGCAATTGCATTTGGATTATGTCACAATTTATGCGTCCACATATGGAAAACGCAATTGAAAATACAATTTGCAATTCTATTTGAAAATAGTCCGGGAAATAGTTCCATAATAGACAGTGCTCTTACTTAACGTCTTTTTATCTATTAGCTATAAGTCTGCACAGGTTAAAGCAGTAGGTGCCAAAATCCTGGCACATCAAAGATTATAGAAGCAGAAAAGATGTCAAAATGATTAAAACACCAGTTGCATTAAACATTCATAGCAAAAGCAGAAAATAAACATTAAAACAGCTCTGAAACAATCATGTTGTAAGTAAAAATAAGACACCCACACAGGTTGGCCTAAATAGAACACCTGCGCTGTAACTTTATTATGAAAGACAGGCACTTCAAAGATTTGCATAGAGGACTAATTACCATAACCATCCAAGGAAATGAGCTAATAAATAAAATTCATAAAAACAACAGAAGAGGCATTTTAATGCACTACACCCAACACCATGACTACAGTTATTACAAATCAATTTCCAATGCTTTTGGGGCAACCATATCAAATTCTGCCCTAAACTGAAGTCATCATTTCATCATCGTCCTGTGTTACAGCAATATGACATGGTCATGATGTAATGCGATGCAATGTCTCATGTTAATAACTAATACAACAGTTGGACATTTCTAAGGTCATCAAAGTTACAATCTATCTAAATAATGAGTGAATTTTACAAAATGTTATGATCATAAAATCCAATCAGCTCATCAGTTACACTGCTTCACAATCTGTGCTCATTTAAATGATGATTTGTTCCCTTCTCTCAACATCATTACAGTCTGTCCCTTGGTAAGTTTTTCCTTCTTGCTCACAGCTCTTCCTCACAAATTGCACTTTTAGACTCTTAAATCAGGTAAGGTAGTTAACTGTATACAAGAAACCAAATCTGAAACTACCAGTTTCTTATCCTCACCAAGGCTGCATTATTTCATTATATTCAAAATACAGTAAAAACAGTAATAGTTCACACTATTATTAAAATATAAAATAAACAATTTTTGTGGAAGCTGTGACACATTTTTTTCATGATTCTTTATGACTAGAAAGTTCAGTGAACAGCATTATCTTTTGCAACATTATAAATGTATTTCCTGTAATGTTTAATCAGTTTAATGTGTCCTTCATAAATAATAATATTACTATTTTTAAACCTTACTTACACCAAACTTTTGAATAGTAGCATGTCATGGTTTACAAAAATATCAAACTACAGGCTTTATAAAGTCAAACACTAGTGGCCTCTTATAATGATAAACAGCATGTGTTCATGTAACCTGTGATGGAGGAAACAGCAATCACACTCATGAAAGGTTCATCATTCCTTTTGTCTTCACAGATTAAGTGCGTAATTTCTGTGGACCATAAATAATGACTGTTTTCTTAAGCTGTTTTCAGGTTTCCTGAACTTTTCCTATCCATCCACCATTGGTGAAACAAAACAAAACAAAAACAAACAAACAAACAAACAAACGGATAGCTCCACCCTAAACTCATGCCATTGGTTGAGCCAGTGTTGCTATGCTAAAATGTTTGGGATGCTGAAAACAAACAAACTCATGAGTGTGTTTAAACTTTTCGGAAGAATCAACAAACCAATGTTTTATTTATAGTTAAGCTGGAATATAAGCAAATATGTTAGCATCCAAAAACATGCCTTCATATGAAGCAAAACCCAAGCATGAACATACTTCCTGAATTAATCTGGCTAAAACTTGATTTGTGTCATGCTGCCCATTGAGTTATTTGTTTCTAATTTAATCCATCATCTGCCACGCTGGAGCTTATGCTACTGAAAATATTGCATTAAACTCCTGCCAAAATATGCAAGCCTCTGCCATGTTATCAAAGCAGCAGCACCACCACTCATCTTCTGCTCAGCTTCATATCACGTAATCAAGTACAAAGCATCTGTCTGATCACTCAAAACGTCTGAGTCCATTTGTCAAGCATATGTAAGAGAGATGTCTCTTAATTACGTCATTTAGTCGCTTGACGGGCACTTTAATTTTTCACCCACTTTCCAAATAAAAGAGAAAATCTGACGATATCTTTGGTTAGTTCTGAACTTCCTCAGAAAAAAATAGGCTTTGGCTAAAATCATAAACCCCACCCACGTCTACAATTAGCCAATCAGAAACAGCCACTGGAACAGTTTCTCTGTGTATGCTGCCAGAGCTGGAGGCCAGTGGCTGGTCACGTATGCAGAAGGAAAAAATACAGAATGAAATAACATTTGAGGTCCTCGGACCAGCAAGCAGGCAGCTAGCTCAGCCCGTGGCCCTGGCAGCGTTTTCATCGGGTAGCATCACAGACAGCTAAATATAGACATGGAAGATTTGCCCTCCCAGGTCACACATCATGATGTCACTCACTCAGGCCAGTCTCCCCCCTCACTCTTCTTCTGTCTTTCAGCTCTTTTCATATCATTATTTCTCTCATGTGAAGTATGCAAAGCCAGGCTGACAATTATTCAGACATCATGTCTGACATCAAGCCTTTTGTCATTAGTACAATTTCCTTTGATACAACTTTCACATAGTCAAACTAGCAAGAGAAAAGCAGCTGTCAGGCACTAACTCAATTTATTAATGAAGCACTGCTGCCTTTGAAATATGGATATATCAAATGCCTTTTTCAGAGTGAAATGTATTAGGCACATCTACATTTATTTAATGTGGTGCATTTTTAAATTAATCTACTGTCATATGCATAACGTACGATTAATGTCCATTCTGTTCATGGGGAAATTCTCACAAATTGTCAAGATCTATCTATCTATCTATCTATCTATCTATCTATTTCAAACAATTTTACATAGATTCATTCTTTTGCTTTTGGGACGAAATATGATTTTTGTATTGTTTATTTCATGGATACTTGGTTCCGTTTCAATGCACACAGAATTCTAATCGGTTTTATAATGCATGTAAATCAGCACTAATAATCTAAACAACTGCTCGACAGTAAATATTAGACATTCTCGAAAAATCATAGCCATCTCGCCTTGACCAAACTGTGACAAATTACACGCATATAACACTCTGACGGCTTGCTCCACACGTCACTCAGTTATTTACAGCTTTCAGCTGTAAACCGGTCTGTGTCACATTTATTGAATCACCACAGAGCTCTCTATATTTGTGTCAGGTGGATCTTCTTGTAAATCATTCTCTTCCATCCAGATAAAACGGAGGGACACATGCGACTCATGCCAGGGTGGATACCTACGAAACTAGGTCAGCATTAACAAGGGCCATACTGCCTCACTCTGTACGTCCACCCTGATGCTGATCTCCAATGGCAGGTCCCTGTTACATAAGCAATGAGGGCCAGTGTGGAGAAAGCAGTCAGCTTTCTCCACACTGGCCCTCATTGCTTATGCAGCTTTAAATGTTTGTGACGCCTCAAGAGTTCATATCTTCCTTGCAGAGACTATTGTTCAAACAGGTGCGTGAAGAACATACATACAAAGAAATCACAAATTGTTGTACTGTAGACATATGTTGACATTATATTTGAATTTAAATCGTCATGAAATAAATGAAGCACAAAAGACATTGTCACAATATCCGTGGAGCACGGGAACGAGGAACGAGGAGAAGTGGAGTAAACGTAAATCAAAAGGTTTTAATGAGAATCCAATGGGGAGAACACAGGAGACATGGGATGACATTTGACAGCTGACGCTAACGACAGGGAAACACAGGGCTTTTATAATACACATAACGAGGGGACTAAAGGGACACACCTGGGAACAAATCAAAGACAATCAGGGACAGGGACAGGAACAGGAAAAACCAAATAAGGACATAGAAACACTGGGAGCACGAGGAAACACAAGACACGGGGACAAAGGTCTGACAGTTACTCCCCCCTCCCGAAAGGTGCGTCCCGCACCGTACAACATCCAATGGGGAGAGGGGGTGGGCGTTCTGGAGGCCTCCAGGGACAAGATAACAGGACAGACAGCCTCCAGGGCGGCGCACGTTCCAGAACCCACGGCGGAGCAGGGAGCTCGGGAGGCCACAACGGATCTGGGGACTCGAGAGGCCACGACGGATCTGGGGACTCGAGAGGCCACGACGGATCTGGGGACTCGGGAGGCCTAGGTGGATTTGCCTCCGAGGACACGGCCCCAGCCCCCGCCCCGGCCTCTACAGCTGAAGCCATACTAACCCCCCCCCCCCAAAAAATACTTGGGGAAGCTTACGGGGCTTAACAGGGGATCAGGAGCCCTCCTTGGGCAGAACTGGGGATCAGGAGCCCTTCCTGGGCTTAACGGGAGATCAGAAGACCTTCCTGGGCTTAACGGGAGATTAGGAGCCCTCACTGGCCTGAACTGGGGATCAGGAGCCCTCACTGGGCTTAAGGTGGAATCAGGAGCCCTCTCTGAGCTTAAGGGGGAATCAGGAGCCCTCCCTGGGCTGAACTGAGGATCAGGAGCCCTCTCTGGGCTGAATTGGGGATTAGGAGCACTCTCTGGGCTGAACTGGGGATCAGGGGCCCTCACTGGGCTTATCTCAGGAACGGGAGCCCTCACTGGGCTTGACTCTGGAGCAAGAGCCCATCTTGGGCATGACTCTGGAACCGGAGCCCATCCTGGGCTTGACTCTGGAGCAGGAGCCCATCTGGGGCGGAACTCGGGAACAGGAGCCCTCCGTGGGCTCGACTCGGGAACAGGAGCCCTCACTGGGCTTGACTCGGGAACAGGAGCCCTCCGTGCGCTTGACTCGGGAACAAAAGCCCATCCTGGGCTTGACTCGGGAACAGGAGCCATCATTGGGCTTAACTCGGGAACAGGAGTGCGCTTACGTGGAGCCGGCACTGGAGGGCACTCTGGAAGAGCTGCGACCGGCGGGCTTGACTTCTGGCTTGCCATAGGAACAGCCGGCGGGCCCGAGAGAGCCGCGGACGGCGGCGTAGTCTTCGCCGCGGACGGCAGGCTAGGGAGAGCCACGGACGGTGGCAGGCTAGGGAGAGCCACGGACGGCGGCGGACTTGAGGGTGTCGCGGACGGCGGGCTTGGGAGAGCCGCGGACGGCGGGCTAGGGAGAGCCGTGGACGGCGGTGGACTTGAGGGTGCTGCGGTTGGCGGGCTTGGGAGAGCCGCGGACGGTGGCGCTGATTTCCCCGCGGACGGCGGGCTAGAAAGAGCCACGGACGGCGGCGGACTTGAGGGTGTCGCGGACGGCGGGCTTGGGAGAGCCGCGGACGGCGGGCTAGGGAGAGCCACGGACGGCGGCGGACTTGAGGGTGTCGCGGACGGCGGGCTTGGGAGAGCCGCGGACGGCGGGCTAGGGAGAGCCGTGGACGGCGGTGGACTTGAGGGTGCTGCGGTTGGCGGGCTTGGGAGAGCCGCGGACGGTGGCGCTGATTTCCCCGCGGACGGCGGGCTTGAAAGAGCCACGGACGGCGGTGTAGTCTTCGCCACGGATGGCGGGATTGAGGGAGACGCGGATGGCAGCCTTGGATTCCCTGCGGACGGTGGCGGGCTTGAGGGAGCCGCGGACGGCGGCGGGCTGGTTCTGGCTCGGGGCAGGACACTCTCCAGACACCGGAGGATCCCTTCCCTCCAGCACAGTCCCTTGGTGTCTGGGAGGTCCACGGGGCGATGATAGTTGGCCCCGTGCCAGAACAGCGAGAGGATGGTGGTGTCATCAAATGCTGTCACCACGGCAAGCCCGCAGAACTCCCACGAATACTCAACGAAGGGGAGATCTCGGCGGGCAAGGGCGATGAAGCAGGCGGCGGACTCCATCGCAGTGGAGGGGAAAACCAGGAAAACTTAAAACTTCAAAAAACGGGGAAAACAAAACACAAAGAAAGGGAGTGCCGCTTACTTTTTGTCGGTTGGCTGTTCTGTCACGATATCCGTGGAGCACGGGAACAAGGAACGAGGAGAAGTGGAGTAAACTCAAATCACAAGGTTTTAATGACAATCCAATGGGGAGAACACAGGAGACATGGGATGACATTTGATAGCCGATGCTAACGACAGGGAAACACAGGGCTTTTATGATACACATAATGAGGGGACTAAAGGGACACACCTGGGAACAAATCAAAGACAATCAGGAATAGGAACAGGAAAAAACAAATAAGAACATAGAAACACTGGGAGCACGAGGAAACACAAGACACGGGGACAAAGGTCTGACAATTATCATGCACAAATAGTTTAGAATTCAATCATATGTTTTCCCAATATATTTATGATAATGTTTTTTTTCTAATCAATGGTGGACAGATTAACTGTAGTGTATTTGATATTACATTTATATTTAAATATGACATACAAGATTCAGCAGGAATGACATTAAAGTATATTTAATTTTTTATAAATGCTTGTCACTTGTTATTTTTAAATATTTAGGTCACACTTTAATTTAAGGTCAAATTCTCACTATTAGCAAACCATTAACTACAACTTTTGCCTCAATAAACTACTAATTTGCTGCTTATTAATAGTTAATAAGGTAGTTGTGTTAAGTTTAGGTATTGGGTAGCATTAAGGATGTAGAATATGGTCATGTAGAATATGTGCTTTATAAACAGCCAATATGTTAATAATAGGCATGCTAATGAGCAAATATTTAATATTGAGAATTGGTTCCTATACTAAAGTGTTACCAATATTTATTATATTACATTTAGCGTATTGACAAAACTAATATGATAAGTTCAACATTGATCTAGATTAATACATGATGTAAACATGTTGTTGATTGTTAGTTTGTGATACCTAATGCATGCCTAATGTTCGCAAATTGAATCTTATTCTAAAGTGTTGCAAACTATGCATGAAAACTTCAATGCAGTAGTGACAGTATTGATTAATGTATTTGTTTTTCCATGCACTGTTCCACAGGGACAGGACAAACAAGCATGAAACTTGTGATTTACATGCCCAAGCTCTCATGTACACAACAGGACTACACAGGGCTCGAATTGAGGGGGGATGCGGGGAGATGGCATCCCCCTGGTCGAAGAAAATGACAAAAAGCATCCCCTCTGTAAAACCACCATCCCCCCTTACCATCCCCTTTGGATTATTAATTTTGTGTATTACGTAAAACTTATCATGCACATGAAATGTTAAAATTCTCTACTTATGATCATTTACGAACTAAATAACGGCGATTGGCCAATCGGAACTTGGTACTGTAACAAACTGCGCACAAGCAGAAGGAATTTAGTATTTTTTCGCGCAAAATGGTTCAAGCGCAACTTTGGAAGTTCTTTACAAAAAAGACAACAGAAGGTATGATTTTTCCTTGATTAGAACACGTCTTGAGAGTCCAAAATCATTCACTGCGCGATGAAGCCCATTAGAATACAGTTAGAATGCCCTTATAATTCCAGTAATGAAACAAAAATAACCACGTATGAGTTTTTACGTGTTTATATTCATTGCACAAGCAATGTACTTTTCTATATATCAGCACGTGCGCGAGGCCGCAAGCACAAATGTGCTATTAGTTTTATACAACAGTGCATAGCAACACAGTGTTTCATTCCGTGAATGAATCTGTTTTTGAACTAATCGAGTGAGCCAGTGATTCAACGGTCTTGCTTGTTTCGTTTCTATTGAATCAGCCGTTTTGAATGAATCGTTTGATATGAATGATTCAGTAAGTCATTTATTAAAACAGGGACTTGCTGCCACCTACTGGTGGTTTTATTGTCATATTTATTTATCCATGACAGACCTAAATCAGCCAAGGTGCTAGGACAAAAACACATTCAGCAAAATATTGTTTAATTATCAATATTGACCAAAATTCCTCTATTTCAGGCCCCAGAAGGAAAAAAAATAAAAATAAAAAACGTATAAATAACAGTTCATTTAATAAGGCAAATTTTTCATTAAATAGAGACCTTTTTAAAAATGAGACAAATTTTGTAATCATTGTGTAAAATTAGCCACAGGACAGGACATTGTGTAAAATTAGCCCCCCCACAGTGGGATGAACAAAGAGCCTGGGAGCTTATGGAGTATCCCACCATGAGGGAGATGTTGAACTCTAAATCACATTTCCACTTTTCCCTCGCAGTAGGGTGTAGGATGTGACTTGGAACACAAGTCACTTTCCAGCGCTCCAGGAATTAAATACATCGCTAAGCATGGCTCAGTGGGAATGTTTGATGGGATAGAGAAAGCAGATGACACCTACGAGTGGGCTGTCTCAATTTAAAAATTGTCCCAAAATGCCTAAAATCAAAGAGGGAAAAGTTGCGAATTTACTTCAAGCTCTTTTTCTCTCATACAAGGTAACTAAGAAAAGATTAGAGGAAATGAAAACTGAAAACAAGTTACTAAATTTTCAAGTCAGCAACAATGTCATGGCATTGAGAAATTGCAAGGCTGAAGAGATCATTCTGAAGGAACAGATAGTGAAATTGAGAAAAGAAATTTCAAAGTCTGAAACAGAAAGGGAAACATTTAGATGTTTGTATGAAGGGACAGCTAGACAGTTGGTGCATGCCCAATCCAATTCTGAATATGACAAGAAGAACTGCAAGGAAGCTTTTAGTCAACGACATAATTCTTCATATGATTCTGTGAGCTTCCCAATAACACCAGTGCGAACAAGACAGAATGGAAATGAGAGGGGTTCTTGATCAAAGAAATGAAAATGGCCAAGCTGTTAGACAACTGTCTTTTATGGACTTTCAAAGTCTTGTTACAGCAGTGGGTACTTTTGACCCTGATAACGGATCCTGTAGAGTTCTTGTCAAAACTGGAGAAGGTAGTGGATGGTTATAGTGTGTCAGACGAAGATGCTTGTCGACTTCTTATGATCTGTATTCCTCGCTCATTAACTAGTGCTCTCTCACCGGAGGTTCGTAACAAAAGAGTTAGACTTGCTGGGACTGATTTGGTTAACTTTAGAAAGATAACTGAGGTGACAATGGAAATTGGAGAGCATCCTCTAGCATTTGCATCCAGGTTGTGGGAAATGTTTAGCTGTTACAGTGGTTTGCCCAATGCAACTAAAGAAAATCTCATGTTTAAGTCTGCATTAATTGCACAGAGCAGTTCACACATGCGAGAAGCCATTGCTCTGCATGTAGATGTAAATACACCATACGAGCAAATCATTTCCAAAATGACACAGCATTTCAATGCAAGAAGTCAAATGAAAGCTGCAGAACCTAGACATCTAGTCGCTGCCTTTGGGAGGAGAGAACGTTCTAGATTATCAAATGGTTTCCATCAGAGACCAAGCCGATTTGCAGGAGTAAATTCGGAAGGTGTTACTCTTTGTTATGCATGTGGAAAAGCTGGTCACATTGCTAGACATTGTCAAGACAATGTGAGACCTCATCAAAATTTTGTCTGACATGCATGTGGAAAGGACGGTCATATAGCAAGGCACTGTTTGGAGAGAATAGGAACGATCATGAAGTTGTCTGTTTTGCATATGGAAGGATGGGTCACAAGGCAAGACAGCGTCACTTTTCACACAAAAGAAAGATGGGCTACCATGATTTGCTTAAGAAAATAAGCAGTTTAGAAACCTAGTTGGCACTGTTGAAAGGAAATAAGGAAGAAGCCATTCACACCATGCCAGAAACAGCACTGCATGAACAACATGACTGCAGCTCAGTCACAAGCAGATGCTGATGTGAATTGGAGGAATTGTTTTATGATAGTAAAATATTTTAGAAAAAAAAATGTTTACTATCAAAAGGGGGGTGATTCTTTATAATTTCTGAGAAATGTGTTAATGACATTAATATTTCAATCTAATTTATGTGAAATGATTCATTCATTCATTCATGATGTAATTGCATTCTGTGATTAAATTTCTGTAGCTTTGATGTTTTGAATGTGAAAAGATCCTTGTGGGGGAAAGGGGGGCAACCTATTCTTTTTGGTCTTGTTTCAGGTATAAACATCGAGATGCTTGTTTGAAACGTGTAATGTGGAGAACGATCATCCAGTCACATGAAGGACAAGGCGGCCAGCAGAACTAGTGGAGCCAGGGGACATCCACAAGAAAAAGGACTTCTTAAAGAACAGAGTGATCATCAGAACCAGAAATCCAGAGATTGCCAGACCTACAAGATCCAGATCTCCAAGCCTAAAAGATTTAGAAACTCTAAGACCCCCCATGGGATGGATGGACTTGATGGAATGGTAAAGATCGGAACAATGGCATTGACTGCTTCTTCGAGAAAGACTTGTCCAAAGTGAAAAGATTAAACAATGGAAAAGAGAAACAAGGAGAGATTAAACCATTTTCAGAGAATGTGGACAGCAGTCTTACCACTGAGATGGAAAACAAATGGGCAAAGGACATACCCACACTAAGAAATGCGTAAAGACAGACTCACTAGACACTAGAAAGACACAAATATATGTATCCTCGAATGCAGAAAATATGTTATTGTCTATTGAATGCACACGTGGGCAAAGGATGTTCACACTGATAAAAGGAACAGAACGCATGTGAAGAAAACACAATACACGCACACGCGCACGCGCACGCACACACACACACACACATACACACACACACACACACTATGTTGCCTGTTGATTGATGTTTTTGCTCCTTTGGCTGTTGGCTATGTTTGTACTGTCATAATGTTTAGTACATTTAGATAATCCCTTTTACTGCTATAGTTCTCAAGTGCTCCTCTCCCAAACCCAAGAAAATGATTGTATGTAATTTTTCCAAATTTAAGAAAAGTCTCTATGACAAATGTTGCCTAATTGGATGGAGCAATAACCAGTGTGCATGAGGTGTCGACCCAATGACGGATAAGATTTTCCATTGGCCAGAGGGGGACAACCTAAGGCAGGGCTTCACTGGCACTGGGCACCTGCCCGGTAAGGGAGGTGTAATCTGTGTAACTGGAGTGAGTGTGATGCTTCTTTTGGGCCAAGAGCATTAAAGAGGGGACTGTAAGAATCTATAGTCTGCCTCGACCCAGATTCCACTCCACAATATATGTTTGATCATGCTCATTTCCCAAAATGGCTTAATTATTATAAAGAAAAAGAAAGTCAACAGTTATGTTGTTTGTAGACCTTTTGGGATGATCACATCCTGAGCAAATGGTGACCAATTGTAGAATGGGAGCGGGTGTGGGACACCACGAACTACCTCAGACAAAGGGGTGTTAGAACTTAATTAACATACAGACCACAGCTGTAACGACAGGAGCAACTTCATTTACATTAAGGGTAGTAACTCTAAGTGTATAAAAGGTTTGAGCTTAGAATGTTCGGGGTTCATTCCGACTCTGTTGAACCCAATGTACTACATGTACTTTGTCACTGCTATGCTGCAATAAACATCTTCATCAAGATCTTCAACGTCCTCATCACTTTTTCTTACAACTGTTAAAAAATGAAATAAAATAAAATAGAATAAAAAGTACAAAAAAGGAGACATAAATACTAACAAACAGTGTTTGCATTACTAAAATGAGTTATATAATCAGATTACTTTTTTCAAGTAGTTTTCAACAACTAGTAAAGTAATGCATTACTTTTAAATTAACAAGTCAAGTCAAGTCACCTTTATTTATATAGCGCTTTTAACAATACAGATTGTGTCAAAGCACTTAACAGTATCAAATTGGAGGATAGAGTGTCGGTAATGTATAATGATAAGATTAAACACTCAATTTTCAGTTAAAGGAATTTCATTATTGAATTCAGAGATGTCATTGTCTAGCTCAGTTTAGTTTAAATAGTATCTGTGCAATTAAATCGACAATAATCGCTAGAAATTAAGTGTCCCCAACTGAACAAGCCAGAGGCGACAGCGGCAAGGAACCAAAACTCCCTCTGTGACAGAATGGATAAAAAATAAAAAAAAACCTTGGGAGAAACCAGGCTCAGTCGGGGGGCCAGTTCTCCTCTGGCCAGACGAAACCCGCAGTTCAATTCCAACCGCAGCCATGTCAGATTGTGTAAAGGGCTTATCTGATTCCTGTGGTCTGTGGTATAGTTTAATGCATTTATTGTTTCTCGGTCTATTTTTATAATATATATTTGTTTGCTTATTATAATTTAAATTTATAGTTTAATTCATTTAATATATTTTTGTTGTAAATATATATGTATGTATATATATATATATATATATATACATATATATTATACTATTTATTATTTTAGAATGTATTTATTCATTTTTTATATTTGTATATTATTATGTTTTAATTAAAATTTTAAATGTATAAATGTATTATATTTCCATTTTTATATTGTTGCAATTTCTAACAATAATAGTATTATGTAGTTAGGTATTTTATTATATTTTTAGTTATTTTGTTATATTTTTAGTTTTATTGTATTTTTAGTCGAGGTCTTCACTGGGATATGTCCAGTGTTGGGCACATTACTTTAAAAAGTAATTAATTATAGTTACTAGTTACTTCTCACAAATAGTAACTGAGTTAGTAACTGAGTTACATCATTATAAAAGTAACTAATTACCAGGGAAAGTAACTATTGTGTTACTTTTTAAAAAAATTTTCAAATGTCAAATAACTTGGATGCCCCCAATATTAAATGTTAAATTAATGAAATGGACTCTAAATAAAATTAATTATTGTTATAAAACATTGTACATTAATCTACACTATTTATCCACTGACACTTAGCATCAGTCAGTCAAGCATTATAATATGATATTATGATAATTTAGCATTATATGATTATAGAACTTTAGTAATTAGAATAACTAAGTATGAATCCATATTTGTCATGTTGACTGAACTTGGGACTGGTGGTGGTGCTTAAGATGTTGTTTGTCATTTAGTGTTTCTATAAAAAAAAAGGAGGAAAAAATTTATAAGATAACAAAACTACTACGAATTCTATTACTAATAACAATATAAAACATGCTAAGGATTAATAAGCTGCTGGGTTCATGAATAATAATCACGTAGTCTGTGTTTGCTCGAATTGATTTGCTGAAATCAAAACAGGGATGATAATAGCTGAGCGCCAGTCAATGAGATTGTCGTTTGCGCATTAGTTCCGCCCACTACCAGGGAACCCGGCAGTTCTTAAAAGCTGAAGAATTCCAAAGGAACTCCGTTATTTTGACAGGAAAATACAACAAAGAATATCGTTTACATGTAGCGTGTCAATTCTGCATGTTATGAAAAACTCTCTTGCTCTGTATCTTTCCTTGCGCGTGTGAGACTAAACCACGGTGAGCCGTGTGCCTTCACACTATGTTTACGGTACATCAAATACAGCTACACCGTGCATCCATTCAGATGAACTCAAAATAAAATTATAATAAATTATAGTAACGCCATATTTTATTGTCAGTAACGGTAACGGCGTTGTAACGGGGGAAACAGTAATTTATTTGATTACTCGTTACTGAAAAAAATAATGCCGTTAGTAACGCCGTTTATTTATAATGCCGTTATTCCCATCACTGGATATGTCTCTGGGGCTCTTCTAGGTGTCCTGGTCTCCGCTGACGATCAGGGCTGTAAACATCATCTCTTGGTGCTGATCCACCATCTGATTGGATACGGACTGAGAAACAGGATAAGAAAGAAACAGACAAATTTAGCGTAGATGCCATTCTTCTTATGATGTAACGAGTACATCGTGTATTATGGGGAGTGTTCCCGGTTCCAGTTGAACTAATTAATGCAGCCTAACAATCCTTTAACGGATTTGAATAATAGAAGCGTATTAGTATGTTATGTGTAAGCCAGGTTAAAGAGATGTGTCTTTAATCTAGATTTAAAGTGTGTCCGCCTCCCGAACAGTGTTAGGTAGATTGTTCCAGAGTTTGGGCGCTAAATAGGAAAAGGATTTGCTGCTCGCAGTCGATTTTGATATTCTAGGTATTATCAAATGGCCAGAGTTTTGAGAACGCAGCGGACGTGGAGGACTATAATGTGATAAGAGCTCGCTCAAGTACTGAGGAGCTAAGCCATTCAGGGCTTTATAAGTAATTAAAAAGATTTTAAAATCTATCCGATGTTTGATAGGGAGCCAGTGCAGTGTTGACAGAACCGGGCTAATATGGTCATACTTCCTGGTTCTACTAAGGACTCTAGCTGCTGCATTTTGGACCAACTGTAGTTTGTTGAGAAAGCGTGCAGAACAACCACCCAATAAAGCATTACAATAGTCTAACCTTGAGGTCATAAACGCATGAATTAGCATTTCTGCATTTGACATTGAGAGCATAGGTCACAATTTAGATATGTTTTTGAGATGGAAAAACGCAGTTTTACAGATGCTAGAAACATGGCTTTCAAATGAAAGATTGCTATCAAACAGCACACCTAGGTTCCTAACTGATGAAGAAGAATTGACAGAGCAGCCGTCAAGTGTTAGATAGTGTTCTAGGTTATTACATGTAGGGTTTTTAGGTCCGATAATTAACACCTCTGTTTTTTCAGAATTTAGCAGTAAGAAATTACTCGTCATCCAGTTTTTCATATCGACTATGCATTTCATTAGTTTCTCAATTTGGTGTGTTTCACCGGGCCGCGAAGAAATATAGAGCTGAGTATCATCAGCATAACAGTGAAAGCTAACACCTTGTCTTCTGATAATATCTCCTAAGGGTAACAAGTAAAGCGTTAAAAGTAACGGCCCTAGTACTGAGCCTTGAGGTACTCCATACTGCACTTGTGATCGATATGATACCTCTTCATTCACTGCTACAAACTGATGGCAGTCAGATAAGTACGATTTGAACCATGCTAAGGCACTTCCACTAATGCCAACAAAGTTTTCTAGTCTATTCAAAAGAATGTTATGGTCGATAGTGTCAATCGCAGAGCTAAGATCCAGCAGAACTAATAAAAACAACAACCATGATCAGATGATAGAAGCAGGTCATTTGTAACTCTAATGAGAGCAGTCTCAGTAATATGATACGGCCTAAATCCTGACTGGAATTCCTCACAGATACCATTTTTCTCTAAGAAGGAATATAACTGTGAGGATACTACCTTTTCTAGTATCTTTGACAGAAAAGGGAGATTTGAGTTCGGTCTGTAATTAACTAGATATTTGGGGTCAAGTTGTGTTTTTTTTAATGAGAGGCTTAATAACAGCCAATTTGAAGGTTTTGGGGACATATCCTAATGACAATGATGAATTAATCATAGCTAAAAGAGGATCTATGACTTCTGGAAGCAGCTCTTTTAGTAGTTTAGATGGAATAGGGTCTAACATAAATGTTGTTGGTTTAGATGATTTAACAAGTTTATACAATTCTTCCTCTCCTACAGTAGAGAATGAGTGGAATTGGGTGTCCTGTGGCTAATTTTACACAATGATTACAAAATTGGTCTAATTTTTAAAAAGGTCTATATTTAATGAAAAAAATTGCCTTATTAAATGAACTGTTATTTATAAGTTTTTTTTTTTTTTCCCTTCTGGGGCCTGAAATAGAGGAATTTTGGTCAATATTGATAATTAAACAATATTTTGCTGAATGTGTTTTTGTGCTGGCACCTTGGCTGATTTAGGTCTGTCATGGATAAATAAATATGACAATAAAACCACCAGTAGGTGGCAGCAAGTCCCTGTTTTAATAAATGACTTACTGAATCATTCATATCAAACGATTCATTCAAAACGGCTGATTCAATAGAAACGAAACAAGCGAGACCGTTGAATCACTGGCTCCCTCGATTAGTTCAAAAACTGATTCATTCACGGAATGAAACACCGTGTTGCTATGCACTGCTGTATAAAACTAATACCACATTTGTGCTTGCGGCCTCACGCTCGTACTGATATATAGAAAAGTACATTGCTTGTGCAATGAATGTAAAAACGCAAAAACTCATACATGAGTATTTTTGTTTCATTGCTGGAATTATAAGGGCATTCTAACTGTATTCTAATGCGCTTCATCGCGCAGTGAATGCTTTTGGACTCTCGAGATGTTTTTTTTTTTTGTTTTGTTTTTTTTTTTTTGGATAATGTCAGCTCTCCTACTGTCACACATACATTATGTCAGGAGAATGTCTTTGAGTTCTAATCACGGAAAAATAATACCTTCTGTTGTGTTTTTTTTTTTTTTTAAAGAACTTCCAAAGTTGCGCTTGAACCATTTGTGTGAAAAATTACGAAATTCCTTCTGCTTGTGTGCAGTTTGTTACAGTACCAAGTTATAATTGGCCAATCAATTTAGTTCGTAAATGATCGTAAGTAGAGAATTTTAACATTTCATGTGCATGATAAGTTTTACATAATACACAAAATTAATAATCCAAAGGGGATGGTAAGGGGGGATGGTGGTGTTACAGAGGGGATGCTTTTTGTCATTTTCTTCGACCAGGGAGATGCCATCCCCCCGCATCCCCCCTCAATTCGAGCCCTGTCTATAGTGCACTACCTGATGCGATACTGTAGCTGACGGCTGCATGGTTACAATTTTATCTCTGATAGTATCGATCTTGGAAGTAAAGTAATTCATAAAGTCATTACTGCTGTGCTCTTGGGAAATGCCAACACCTGTTGATGCTTTATTTTTTTGTTAATTTAGTCACTGTATTGAATAAATACCGGAGGTTATGTTTGTTTTCTTCTAGAAGAGACGAAAAGTAATCAGATCTAGCAGTTTTTAATGCTTTTCTGTACGATAGGCTCCCAGATAGCACGCATACGTCTGCAAGATGTCTGTTAAAGATCTCTTGATCTGGAAAGCATCTGCTGTCTACAAACGTCTGACAGACATCTTTCAGATGTCAGTTTTACATACATTCTAAATCATAAACATCTTAAAGACATCTAATAGACATCTATTTAACATCTAAAAGGAGACGTCCTATGGACGTATTGCAGATGAGCAAACACTCTAAAAAATACGTCTTGCAGATGTAAATGCAGATGTCAAATAGACGTCTCTGAGATGTACGTGTGCTATCAGGGGTACTTTACCGCCAAGCTATACGAAATACCTCTAGTTTTGTTTTCCTCCAGCTGCGTTCCATTTTCCGGGCTGCTCTCTTTGGGGCGCGAGTGTGCTCATTATACCATGGTGTTGGACTCTTATCCTTAATCTTCCTTAAGCGTAAAGGAACAACCGTATCTAAAGTGCTAGAGAAGAGAGAGTCCATAGTTTATGTTACATCATCAAGTTGTTCTGAGCTATTGGATATGCTGAGGAACTGAGATAAGTCAGGAAGATTATTTATAAAGCAGTCTTTTGTGGTAGAAGTGATGGTTCTACCATATTTGTAACAAGGAGTTGGCTTTACAGCTTTAGCTATATGGAATACACAGGAGACTAGATAATGATCTGAGATATCATCGCTCTGCTGCAAAATTTCAATGCCACTGACATCAATTCCATGTGACAGTATTAAATTTAGAGTATGATTTCGACAATGAGTAGGTCCTGACATGTGTTGTTTAACACCAATAGAGTGTAGAATGTCTATAAATGCTGATCCCAACAAATATTTTTCATTATCAACATGGATATTAAAATCACCAACAATTAGGACTTTATCTGCAGCCAGCACTAACTCCGATAGAAAATCAGCAAATTCTTTAATAAAGTCTGTATGGTGCCCTGGTGGCCTGTATACAGTAGCCAGTACAAACATCACAGGGGATTTATAATTAACACTTGTTTCTTTGGATAATGTTATATGAAGCACCATTACTTCGAACGAATTATACTTGAAACCCGACCTCTGAGAAATACTGAAAATATTGCTATAAATTGTAGCAACACCTCCCCCTTTACCTTTTGGACGCGGTTCATGTTTGTAACAGTAATCTTGGGGTGTAGACTCGTTTAAAGTAATGTAATCATCTGGTTTTAGCTAGGTTTCTGTCAAACAAAGCACATCTAGTTTATGGTCAGTGATCATATCATTTACAAATAGTGCTTTTGTAGAAAGGGATCTAATATTCAATAAGCCAAGCTTTATCATGTTTTTATCTGTATTATATCTGTTTTTTATTTGTTGAACATAAATTGTTACTATTACTTTGATTTGGATGTTTTCTGTATTTTCTAGTATGGGGAATAGACACAGTCTCTATAGTGTGATATCTAGGTGAAGGAGTCTCTATGTGCTGAGAATTAACTGACTTCTGTGGCGTGAGGCGGCTAGCAGACGGTCGGTTTAGCCAGTCTGTCTTCTTCCTGACCTGGGCCCCAGTTAGTCAAATACGAAACTCTAAGACTATGTGCCATATTTCTAGAGAGAAGAGCGGCACCACCCCAGGAGGGGTGAAGACCATCTCTTTTTAACAGGTCAGGTCTGCCCCAAAAATTCTTCCAATTGTCTATAAAGCCTATGTTATTCTGCGGGCACCACTCAGACATCCAGCCATTGAGTGACGACAATCTGCTATGAATCTCATCACCACGGTAAGCAGGGAGCAGACCAGAGCATATTACAGTGTCTGACATCTTACTTGCAAGTTCACACACCTCTTTAACATCATTTTTAGTGATCTCTGACTGGCGAAGTCAAACATCATTAGCGTGGATAACAATCTTACTGAATTTACGTTTAGCATTAGCCAGCACTTTTAAATTTGCCAAGATGTCAGGCACTCTGGCTCCCGGTAAACATTGGACTATGGTGGCTGGTGTCTCTATTTTCACGTTCCATACAATAGAATCGCCAATAACTAGAGCACTTCCATCAGGTTTCTCAGTGGGTGCTTCACTGAGTGGGGAGAACCTGTCGGAACAGAAGAGCGGTGTTTTGACCAGCGACTAGACCACCTCACAGTCACCCAGTTGCCCTGCTGCACGGGCTCAACCGGAACTGAACAATGTACAGGACTCCCTGAGCTAGTCGCATCCAAAGCAGTATCTACAGCCCTCACATTCTTACTATCCTCAACTAAAGTTTGGATGCGTGTCTCTAGTTCTAAAACCTTCTCTGTCAGCCTAACTATTTCCCTGCATTTATCACATGTGAATCCCTCGCTGCTGACAGAGACAGATAAACTTTACATGTGGCAAACAGTGCAAACAACAATAGCAGGAGAAGAAGCCATTACTCACCGTGATTGATGAATGATACCAACTTAACTTACCACTTACCACTGTTGTTTGATGAACTCATGAAAAACTGAGCGAGAAAGAAATGGAAACGGAGGGAAAAATAAAAATAAAAAATAATAGGCGCGAATGGAAACGCGAATGGAACCGCGAGTGATAAGCTAACTGGCTAACGAATGCTAACGCGCTGCACGCTCACTGCACTTGTGGTTTTAAAAGCGAACGATCAAATTAGTTAGATCAGCTTGAAAGATAACACCAGAAATATGGTGGGAATTAAGTTACATATTATCACTTTAAACAACAGGGAGTGAAAGTAAGGTAGAGATTCAATAAAAAGTGAAGCTACACGGAGCTACAATCGCAAACCTCTCAGCAGCACAACAGACAGGAACAGAAGAAAATATCTGAGTTACTTTTTTTTCAATTAAGTACTTTATTTTCCTATTTATTTACTGACACCCTTCCTGTCCCCATGTTGAAAGAAATTGGGAGTAAGTGCAGAGGCAGAGGAAATTTCTTGGTGTGAAAGGGCCTTTAGAGTCGCCAAAAATATAACTTTTTGGTTTTCTGTTATTAAAAATAAATAAGCAAGTCCAGCCTAGGTGACAAAAAGTAATGCAAAAGTAATGTAATGCATTACTTTCCATAAAAATTAACTAAGTAATGCAATTAGTTACCTTTTTATGGAGTAACACAATATTGTTATAAATTACTTTTAAAAGTAAATTTTCACAACACTGCTAAAAAATGTGAATTACTTGCATGTAAGACCAACAGAATTCCCCAAATGTTGTTCCAACTAGTCAAATACAGTTGTCTGAACAATATTTCATGCTGAACAACACTGCTGTAATTTTAAGGATTTGTGAGTTCCCAGCATGCACTGTAGCATGCAGTGTTGGGGAACGTTACTTTTAAATGTAATATTGTGTTACTCCCTAAAAAAGTAACTAATAATTGCATTAGTTACTTTTTATGGAAAGTAATGTGTTACGTTACTTTTATGTTACTTTTTCTCATCTGGCCTGGGTTTGCTTCTTTGTTTTAATATGAAAAAGTTCTTCATGCAATCATGCAATTTATGTTCTTCTCAATCACAAAAAAAAGAAAGAAAGAAAGAAAGAAAGAAATGTTATGTTTATCTAAAGTAATTTTTGCTTAATATGGTTGGAATTGGATCATTGAAGGTTAGCTGCAAAGACACTCATTAATAAAATAAGATTAAATACATAAAGGATTTTTGTGTTAACATTTAATTATTGCAGGTTTGCATCATATTCTGAGTTTTGAGGAATACAGAAATTGTTTTTTTTTTTTTTTTGTGTGCAAGTGAGATGCATGTTCACATTAGGCTAAAACTACAGTAAGCACCATTAAGTAACTCTGATATTTCCTTGTAAATTACAAAGTAATGCGTTACTTTACTTACTTCAAAAAGGAATCTGATTACGTAACTTGTGTTACTTGTAACCTGTTACCCCAAACACCGGTAGCATGAATAAATCATGTGGTTCACTTCACATTTTAAGTATTCTATAAAATAGGGTTACCAAATGATAGATCAATTTATTGTGTTAAGTGAAAGTTTGCTGTACATAAATATGTTGTTGACTTGATGAATTTATTGGCTTAATGAGATATTTTGCATTTAATGAATGAGCTAATTCAAATCGGTTCAACAAATTAGTGTTATTTTGGATAATTTCTAAGACAATAGTTGAGAGAACCTAAAAATCTGAATGCATCATGTTGCATTGAAGATTTCTCAGTAATTACAATTCCAGTGTACATCAACACTGGAAAAGTGCATCATATACACTGAATATAAAACAAAACAAATCATATTTTGTCAGGCTTTCAGAACTTTGAAAAGAATGTTTGGGCCCACTTTAGTTTGGGGACCAATTCGCACAATTAACTAACCATTAATTATGACTTTTGTCTCAATAAACTCCTAATTAGCTGTATATTAATAGTTAGTAAGGTAGTTTAGGTGGGGTCGATTAAGGGATCTAAAATATGGACATGGAGAATAGGTCATTAATATGTGCTTTATAAGTACTAATAGATAGTAATACACATGCTAAGCAACTAGTTAATAGTGAAAATCGGTACCTAAAATAAAGTGTTACCAAAGGTTTCTTGTCTGACCAGAATTTCTACAAAGATTCATTTGTCAGCTTTCTATAAGTAATTAACAAACTACTTAAATGTAAAAAAAAAGGCACATTTTTGAGCAAAAATAATTTTTAAACTTTTATTCACACAACCAATTTCAAACTTTAATGAGAAACACATTTAGAAAGGAATCTCATCCATCATAATTATGAGTGGGGAAAAAAGTTTAAGTGAACTTTTGAAGTAGACATCAAAGGAGTGTAAGAGCAGAAAGTCCTCGCCAGTTTTGAGTGACAGTTTGTGCCGGCTGATTTGCTTTTGCAAATAATTTTTGACAAGGCGGAGAGAGTTACAAGCTAATTGTGATTACAGCATACTTTGTTAGCTAGTGTTCTAACAGTCTAGGATGATAAACGCCTATGGTAGATAGTGTTTAGTGGATAAATGGACAAACTTTTGTGGGGTTTTTATCTTAAGTTCACTGAGACTTGTTAAAATGATTCACTTTAAGGACAAATATACAGAAATAACATTTTGTAAATGTGAAATGTTGGTATATCTAATCATCCCCCTTTTTTTTCACTGCAAAAAAGTTGTCTACTGCTGACCTTGTGCTTCCTAAGGTGTACACTTATATAAATAACAAGCCTGGGACTGAATCATTATTCACCATGTTTTACCATTCTATTTATCAGCATGTTCGGAGGACCTTGGGCTCTTTTGGCTTTCACTTCTAAGCATTTTGTAATAATTATTTGTTTGTAACCCCATTGCAAGGACATTCAGGACAAAACCAGGGGTCCTCCAGCTATGTTGTGTCTTTGTCATGCTGGCGTCTCTGTTATCAGTGAATGTACCATATCTTTGGTTGTCTCTGTTCATTCATGTATGCAAGTTGGGCTTTTTACAGTTGTGTTGAAAATATTGCATAATCTGAATCAAGCACAGAAACACAAACAAACAAACAAGCCCTTCAGCTTTCTATATGTGAATGAATTTTATGCAACCTACATTATCCAAGTGTTTTTATTGATTACCTTGTAGATTTACACATATAAATACCAAACATGAATTAAGTCGTTATTCACCATGTTTTACCATTCTGTTTATCAGCATATTAGAGGATGTTCTGAATACTGTATTTGCTAGGGTACATATGGAATATCTGTTACAAAGCAAACATTCAAACAGCTGTCAAACATACAGCATACTCTCCCTTTACACTCCACTTGGCATGTGTTAGCAGGACTCACAGCTCCACTTATTATTTTGCCTCATGTTCACAACTTTGCCGTGTTTTTTATGGTGTCTTTGGTGAGACACCTCAGCAAAAAAGCTTAATTCTTTTTTTAGCCTAGTGCAAGTATATATAGCCGCCCCTAAAAGCTCAAAGACACTATCCCCTATTGATTAGCTGTCAACAAAAGTTAGTCACTACACTTCACCCCGTTCTGCAATACTGCTGATGTGAAGAGAGGGAAAACAATGGAAATGACTGTGACCATTGTGCCTTTTCTCCCAGCCGTTTTGCCGCTTTATACTGAGGTCTCTGACAAGAAGGTGTTGAGAGCTGAACAAATGGCTGTAATTACACACAGATTAATGTATTGTTATATGTACATGCAAGTACCTTTTATGACTTTTTAAAGCCACCACAGAACATGTCTATTTCGGGAGTTGGTTACTAGCAAGCTGAAAATAAAAATTTCTCTCGTTGATCATGTCAAGTGTTCAATGCAGTGCTTTAATTCCGCTGATATAACTTTAGTGAATGATATTTGAGGAGACAAATAGAGTTCCATTACAACGAGGACAAATAACAGATCCTGTACAAAAATGCTTCAGGGGTTCACACAGGATGTGTTCAAAAAGAGCTAGACAAGGCACACACAGTGCGCAGCGGAATGGAACAGAACACAGGGGTCTCGAAACATTGTTTAAAGTTGAACTACTTTTAGTAGGTTTTTTTTTTTTTTTCAAGGTTAAAATACTGAGTTTCCCATCTTAATATTTAAAGGCACTGTGCCATGAGTAAGACATTTGTAAAGTAATTCCCAGTGTAAATACTCTGGCTCTGAAATGTGATCAAAACACAGCATTGTCTGAGCATCTCCATGGAAGCCACCTCAGAGTACAAAAATAACTTCAACTATGTCTGCAAGTTGCCAAATTATTATTATTATTATTATTTTATTTATTTTATCTATCTATCTATCTATCTATCTATCTATCTATCTATCTAATTTTGGAATTGTGACTGTAGCATTTATTTCAACCCTTGTGAAAAATAAGTGATTAATTGTACTGAATGTGCACTTGTAGTGTACTTAAAAAAATGCAGATAGTATAACATTGAATGAAATTAAAGATCACTTAAGTGTACTTAAAAAAGATTACTTTCATGACTGTCTCTTAACACACTTAAGTGCACTTTTAGTGTTTTTTGTAATAATACGAAATGATTACAATTTTAACTGTAGCATGACTTTTGATATTAGTTTTAAAGTTAAAGTATTTCAAATGTACTAAACTGCAACTTCATTATTAGAATATTTGTGTGATTACTTATTAGAACAAATATAAATTTAAGCTATAATACATTTTCATTTAACTGAAAATTAAAATTAAATTCAGGTCTTAAGTATATTCTTAAAAAAAAAAAAAATGTAAAAAGTATTCTTTTTAAAAGTTGACTCCTTTTTCCACAAGTGACAATGTTGGTCACACTTTATTAACAAGCCATTAACTATGACTTTGCCTCAATAAACTGTTAATTTGTTGCTTATTAATAGTTAGTAAGGTAGTTGTTAAGTTTAGGTATTGAGTAGGATTAGGAATGTAGAACATGGCCATGCAGAATATGATTATTTCTATACAACCTGTGGTGTGCAACAATTAAAGAATCTGTGCAGAACGAAAGGGAAAAAAAAAAAAAAATCGACATATTATCCTGTAAATTTCTTTTAAACCTGAAAAGGTTTATCTACTCACATAATCTAATAATGCACCACAAGAAATAATGGACCTGACTTTCATAGCTTGTTTGCAGCCAGTGTATTAAGAATTGGATCATTTATATTCATTATAAAGTAATTTGCACGCACATGCTGTGTTAACAAATGGTAGGTGGGGTGTAACCTAATGCAGGCAGTACTATTAACTGTTATCAATCGACATGATATGTTCTTGTGATTTATATTCATTGATTCGTGTTATACTCATTTTACTGAAGAACTGAATCAGACCAAGAAAAACCTATGCATGAAAAATGTACACAAGCATGTGCCACATAAAGTGACATTACGATGGGAGCTATAAGCCAGGCTATTTATAAAACACAATGGCTTGGATGGTGTTATAGCCCTTCCAGCACTATGGAGTATGTTGCTTATAACCTTATACTAGCTGGAGAGCTCAGGTGATTGTCAGTGTAATGGATTAAACATGGAGTTATGGTTCAGTTACTGACATCTGCAATACCACAGTCCCACAGATCTTAACTGTCGTAAAAGATGGATGAGTTAATGCATATGTGCTTGTCTGTGAATGTAATCTCTGTCTCTCCCTGCTCTGCCACATCCACTACAACAGTATTTTACCAGCCGATGATATTTTGAATTCTTCAAAAACAATAGCCAAGACCAGGAGATTTTCAACAACAGACTTCATTGTGATGAAAATCCCCAGGTCTTGTCTACATGAACACACCTCCAGAAGAAAACTCTATGACTCAGAGGTGTTCTTTCAAAGATCTGAAGACTTAATGGGTCATTTCTGTTCTGTAGTACCTTTTGAACTGTATAATGCAGGTGTGGTTCAAGGACGTAATTCAGTGAAATGGTGTATCCCGTACCAGACTTTCAGAAATATGCTCTGGTCAAAGTACAGGCACCTATACTTTAATAATTATAATATGATTATGCACACAATGTTATTACAATGTTATAATGGGGTAGTTAACAGGGTGGAAATAAACAAATACAGAGTTCTGGGATGAAACTCTAGATGGCAGTCTAACCAATCTGACCTAATGACATCATTATCACATGGCACAGCTGATTGGTTTCTCCTGCACCAGTAGTCAATGAGCTCACTGCTCAATATTCAAATACCTGGCTTTCGTTTGTTGTAGCAGTTTGGCAGCACACTTCAGAACAGCTGAAATCAATATCTAAGATATGTGAATGATCTTTTAATCCATATCGCTGTGTATATTCGCGTGGTCTGCCTAATTGAATACAAAATGAGCAAGCATAAGTTTAAACTAAGTTCATGTTAGCAGTTTGCATCGTATGCAGCAGCGAAATATTAAGCATATTAGCAGCAGCATTTAGCATCTGTGTTTATACAGCTGAAGCAAAGGTAGTTTAGAGCATGTAATCGCTCTGAGGACACGTCTAATAACGGACGTGAAAACAGGTTAAACGAATAAGCATCTTGTATATGCATTTCAGCTGGGGTTCACCATATACATCGGCGTAATCTCAGTGTTCACGTTCATTATTTCTAAGGCCAATATTTTCATTGTGATGAGTGTGTGGTTGATTTCAGCTGCACGCTGTGTCAGAAGCACGCACTTATCGCAGTCATATCTATAACAGTGATGCGGGAGAAGGGAATTAAGAGTTATCACTTAAGATCACTATCTATGGTTGATGTAGTCCTGAATAAAATGCATTATGGGTAGTGTAGTTTGGAGAAATGTGCTCGTGTGACATGTGCTCTAGCTGTACTGTGTAGTTCAGAAAACGGAGAAAGAATGTATAGGGCTGCACGATTAATTGTATTTTAATCTCGATAACGATATCCACCTTTCTCGATTAATTAAAAAAACAATCGTCACGATATTGGCCGGCTTGTTATTTATCCTGAAAATATGTTTTTAATTTGGCATTTGCATTATCTTCCATTGCTAACATGTCTTCACTAGCATTCATGCTTGTGGTTGCCAGAAGTGAAGTGATTAAGTCCCCAAAACAGAGCTTTCTCCTTTAAGGATATACTTTCTGCCCGGTGTTTTACTTAATATGTGCAATCTGGCAACCCTGTGCGCATGCTGACTGATGGTGGAACAAGTGCTGATGAATATACATGAGCTGGAGTTTAGCGATCTCTCACAGTGATTTCTGCTTACATGAAAGTGTTGTACAGCCAATGTGTGTTTTTTCACAAACTATTTGTGCTGCTTGTGTAACAAAATCTGCCATGATCAAACTTTCACCGAGTTCAATAATGGATCTATTGTGTTTGAGGAATAAATGCACTTTTGCTACCTTTGGCAATACCATGGGGAAAATGTACATAAACTGGAATTATTTTAAGTTATATTAAGAGTTTCTAAAGTTTTTACTAGTTATCTATGTCAATCAGTTGAAAATGGCATGGCATGTTATTATCAGTGTGTATTAACGATCTTTGAGCAAATTTGCTGCATGATCTGAGTGGCTTTTTTTTTTTTTGTCATTGTCATTTAGAAAATCTAATGTGAATACAGATTACAAAACACTAACCCAAACCATGAGTTCTGTATTATAATAGTTGGTTAAATGAAGTCAGTGTGTAGGCAGTGGAGGTTGGTTACAGGACACATGAAATGTTATTGCATTTACCCTTTTGATAGGATAATCGTTATTAATAATCGTGATTATTTTTATCAAAATAATCGTGATTATTAGTTTAACCATTATCGTGCAGCCCTAAAAATAACGTTTATATTCTGCTTTTATTTCAGTTCATTCAAGTCAGTCCACCCAGGAGTTTTGTGCTCTGTAACCATGATAACTTTCATCCACACAAGAGAGTAAAAGGCATGCATCGGCTAACTTTGTCCGTCTCATCATTGCACGAACATGAATTAACGAGCTGTTACGCTACCGCTGGGACTGATGAAGTGCAGAAAGTAGCAGCAGATTTCAATGACTAAATTAGAGTTAAGCCAGTCGGCGTGGTAGCCCTGGCACACATAGTCATAAGCCACTATTGTTAAGCTGGTCAGCGTGGTAGCCAAGGCTCACATAGTCATAGGCCACTAGTGTTAAGCCGGTCAGCGTGGTAGCCCAGGCACACATAGCCATAGGCCACTAGCATTAAGCCGGTTGGCGTGGTAGCCCAGGCGCATATAGATAGTAATACATGTGGTTCACATGGCTCTTCGGAGCAGCAGCAGTATATTTGTCTTGGCGATAGATCTGCTTTGTGGGGGTTGTCTGGTAATTCCTTGTCTGTTCATTTATGTGTGTGGATACATGCATGTCCACTGATGCAGCAGTTTATCCTTATATTCAGCAGCATGCATATATTGGCTTGTATTTTACCATGTTCCATGTCTCCTGCTTGTGGGGGGTTATTCATATGTGTTATACATGCAGCAGCAGTATTTCCTACATGCTCACAGCAGCATGTTGTGGATCTATTAACAGTAGCAAGTCTCGGTACTTGCTCTGCCGCAGCAACAGCAGCAGCAGCAATGTAGCAGATATATTCTGCCAAGACCAAATACATTAGCATTGTCATGTACATTACCGTGCCAATCCCCTCCGAGAGTCGTCATACAGAGTTCTGGCATGAAACTCTAGATGGCAGTCCGATAGGTCTAACCAATCTGACCTAATGACATCATTATCACATGGCACAGCTGATTGGTTTCTCCTGCATCAGTAGCCAATGAGCTCACTGCTCAATATTCAAATACCTAGCTTTCGTTTGTTGTAGCAGTTTGGCAGCACACTTCAGAAACCCTCCACCTTCCCCAGCTCCACCTTTATAGATCTGCTATGTGGTGATTCATGTATGCTACATGGGGTTATTCATATGTGTTATACGTGCAGCAGCAGTATTTCCTACATGCTCACAGCAGCATGTTGTGGATGTATTGGCAGTAACGAGTCTCTGTACTTGCTTTGCCGCAGCAGCGTAGCAGATCTATTCCGCCAAGACCAAATACGTTAACAATTTCATGTACATTACCACGCCAATCCCTCCGAGAGTTGTCATGACAAAACTGTAGTTGGCCTTTGCTAATTGAATTACAGATAACAAGATGTCAACTTAATTTTAGATTTACAGCCACCAAGGAAATGTTTCATATCATGCTGATAGATTTATTTAATTACAACAATCAGGATTTAAAAAAAAAAAAAAAACCTTGCTAAAGCAAGTATTGTTGTTATAGTTATTGTTTTCTGGCCAAAAATGCAGGATTATGGAGTCCTTAAGGAGCTGGCTTTTGTTAAGGAATAATAATAATAAAAAACAACAACAACAGTATTTGCAAATAATATAATATTAATGTTTTAATGAAATAAAAAGTCAGTTACATGTTCATACAAAGCGTACACTTTCATGACTATTTTTGAGCACACTTAAGTACTCTTTTAATAAGTGCACTTTGTAATGTCAGTTAAAATGTGTTATTTTTATAGTACATTTAAATCATTGTTTTAATATTCTTTTATTATTTAAAGAAGTACACATTTATAATATATAGTATATAATTATAATTTTAATGGCATAACTTTTAAAGTGAATATGTTTTAAATTGACTAAATTGCAACTTCATTGTTACAAATGTGTAATTACAAATAGATTTAAATACATGACATACAAGTTTCAGTAGAAATAACATAAAAGTATATTTTGTTTTAATACATTCTTGTCAGTATATTCAGCAGAACACTTTAATCATATTAAAAAGATAATAGAATTATACAATAAAATATGATGTACTTAAGATGTACTGAAGTCTTACTTAATTTGGTTAAAAAACAAAAAACAACACAAAACAAAACAAACAAACAAAAAGTTCAACTAACTGCATTTAATATAAATTTAAACTAATTCATTTTAATTTAATTGTAAATAATATGCAGTCTGGAAAACATGACATTCAGTTCACACTTAAAATATATTCTTTTCAATTATATTACTTACATGAGTACTCTTTAAAAGTATGGTAAAGTTTCCTTTTTCACAAGGGATAGCAGGATAGCAGTTCTGGTTAAATGAATGCAGTCTAACAGCATTAGTATTATATTTGCATTGCACTTGTACTTCATCCAATTTTTCACATTTGTACTGCCACTTAAAACTGTAGTAATTCTTTAATAGAAATGTCACTCTTGTACAGCAATAGGCTACTAAAACCCATCGCTACTCTCCACTTTTACATTTGATTTGACAGTGAAAGCAGACAGTAACTAAGAGACACTGGGTTGAGTCATGCCATCTTCTAGTTTCAGCAAGGCTGGAGCAAAAAGTACATGCCTTAGACTTTACATGAACAGCTCCAAAAACACTACATCCTATTTACCAGCAAGATATCGCCATGTTGTTTTATCTCTCACAAGGTTGTTCTCACCTTGTTTACGATCGTTAAATATCCAATAATCTGTGGTAAATCTATATAGTTCACAGTGTGTGTGTGTGTGTGTGTGTATGTGTGTGTCTGTGTTTAATCCTTTCTTCATCCTCCAAATGGTGCAAGAAACTGAATCTTAATGTCTTAGTAGTCTAATAAACCTATGAGCTTCATGGACTGCTGCTAGGATAGTCTTGGTTCTGAAATGTCTTTGCCCTCTGTCTGTTACATGTACAGAATATATCAGTTAAACATTCACACACTCAAGATTGACAGCTATAAGCAGAGCAATATGAATACAGTATGCAGCCGATTCATTTTGAAGTGAAGCAGTTACACAAATCTGTTTCAAAGAGTGATTAGTCATATAATATTTATGGCTCAGGTGGCTGGCTCAAAAAATCTGGAATTGAGTGCTCATGAGCAAAGATGGCCGCATCTTTTACACCAGCCAAACTACTGCCATTGAGATGAATGTTGTGATGGGCATTGATCAACTGCTTCGTTGGACAACAGAAAATACTCTTATTTTTATCCCCTCCTCTTAACCACCTGCCTCCATTCTGGTATGTAACACCCACTTTTCACAATCCAATCAGTTCCCTATTAATAACATCAAGTCATTCATTCATTCACTCACTCACTCACTCACTCACTCACTTACACATTTACACATTGTGCAAATTTCTTCATCTTTAAGTATCAACTTTGTATCATGTTTCTTATAAAATTATTTAAGATAAATAAAATAGAAACAAATCAGATAATCAGATAATGTTAGAATTTCAAAAAACAAACAAACAAACAAACACAAAAAAAACTTATCATCCTTTTAAACTCCAAGACTTTCCATTGTTCACAACAGTAAAGGTCAGATGCTCCTATTTTATCTAAATTAATTTTCAGAATTCCAGTTTTAAGAGAGAAATGTGTCACGTTTCACAATTTTCCAATAAAATATTTTTTAAAAGTTTTATTTATTGATTTATTTATTTTTAAGGCTTAAAATTACTATTTAAATTATTTTAAATAATTTGATATCTTGCTGAGGTCCCCAGGTGAGGACCACTGGTATAGAGCTATACAATTAATGTAGATATATTTGAAAGAATTTGATGAAAAAATGTTTGCCTTTATATTGAAATCTCTACTGAGTTTGATTGCAGACTTTTGGCAATTTGGTATTGGTATTTGGCAAAGCTGAACACAATTTATGACTCTGAGATCTCAGATGAGATCTCAAAAGAAAATGCTGAGAAGCAGGAGTCTCCATATGTTTTTCATTCATCTCATTAACAGAAACGATTAAGGTTTTCATTATATCTTTTTTATATATTTTTTTTCTTTTTTTTTGTTTTGTTAACAATTGTTTATTGAATTTTATTCTGGGAACAATAGTATACAACAAAAAGCAACTGTGCAAATTTAGAACCCACCCCAACCCACCCCACCCCTTGGTAGACTTAAAATAAATAAATAAATAAATAAATAAATAAATAAAATACATCAAAAAATCAATAAATCAATAAATAAAATAAATAAAATAACATAAAATAAAATAAATTATAATAATAAATTAATATAAATAAATAAATAAATACATAAATAAATAAATAATAAAATAAATAATAAAATAATTTTACAAAGATTTTAGAAAAGATGACAACATTAAAAGCTGAATGCCATAAATTTACAGTTTTCACATTAAATCTATGTATATGAGAAGTTGAGAGTTCCATCGAGAAAATGCCCAACAAATACACAGTCCAGGTTTGTCTGTCCATTGTGTGAGGAGGATTCCAACGGTTGACTAGAAATTTGACTTGAGGTTGACTGAGCAGCTAACAGTAAACATCTTTGTTGGACGGACAAAGTGAAATCCCAAAAGTCATTCATGAAAAAATGGCGCGGCGTCAAACATATCTCAGTACCCAACAAATATGAAAGGTCCTGTGAGAGCTGAGACCAAAAAGGTGAGAGAGAGGGGCACTCCCAAAAACAATGCAAAAACGTGCCTAAAGATCCTTGCGAGGTTTTCATGATATCTTGATTCTTTCCACACAAATCACAATATTTAGTTTATAACAACCATGTTATTAAGTTATGCTTGTTAAAAGGATTTACCACTTGTCCATTTTTATCATAACATAATATAGTCCTTTTCATATGCTTGGTTCCAACTGGTTTTCATTTACGTATTAATTGCCCTGTAGGCTATAAAAAGATCCACTTCTTCACTGAATATGAATTTACACAGCATTCATACTTTACCATAAACTTGTCACATTAGCATATGGAAACTGGATTGCATATACACGATAAACTGTTGAATTACAGATACAGAAAGAGATCATTCAATCAGATGGTAATCACCCGTAATGTTCCTGATGAAATGTATTGTGTCATAATGTTAATTAGCCTGTATATGCCTTCAAACTGGCTTTAATTAAATTCAAAATGTCCTAGACAATTAAACATAGCCGTGTTCTATTAAAACAAAATTATCCACTGCAGAACTCACAGTAGCCTTGCTAGTTTGGATTCGTTACTTGAAATTTGCATAGCACTTAATGAGTACATGTGTATCTGGCTGCCTCATTTAGCCATAAGAACTGATGCAAGTGCCATGCCAAGCGTGATGCAAATATCCTGCCATCACAGATCCTTCGGTTGACCAAAGTAAATTTGCGCACAACATATCAAAAGCTGACAGCAGTGTTGGGGAGTAACTAACTAAAAGTAGTGACACTACTAATTTAGTAGCTACTTTTTTTAGTTGCAGACACTACCAAACATACAAAAACTAATTTCAGGGAGGTAGCACTCCCACAGCACAACGATTATATTAAATTATATTATATCATTCAAATCACTGAGTCATTCTTTATTACAACATTAAGCAAGTCTACTGGGAGTTTAGCTTCATCACATAGTAAAACATCAACAGAGCTTCTTAGCAGCTAGCCAGCAAGTTTAAATAACATCTACTGTTTTAGTGTTTAATTCACTCCAATGATGTAAATAATAAAGTTTGATACTCTGACCCTAAATTGAGATTGCATATTCATTCAAAACCACTCATTGTGTTTGTGCAAGGGGCTGGCAAAATAATATGTCTTTGCTGCAGTTATACAGTAAATTATATGATTTGACAGTTATATCTGTTTACAAAAACATATTGTGCGCTTAAGTAACTGCAATATACTGGTTAACAGGACAGTTCTCTAGTTTGTAGTAGACTACTGTACAAGAAAAGGCAAAGAGCATAGGCTGTGGTTAAGAGTCTGGAAGGTCAAGAAAGAAATAGGCTCACTTTATTGAGTAGCAGCAGAATTGTACGCAGGTGCACGTTGCATGCGTTTGAACAGATGATGGATTAAAGGGAATAACAAAGTAAAAGTAAAAAGCACCTGTGCAATGTTCTGCTGTTTTTAGATGGTACAGACTAACAAGTGTGTCAGATACAGCACTTTACCTTAACAGCAACAGCAAGCTTGGTATGGAAGTTGAAAATTGAAATATGAATAAAGGAGGAATTGAAAATAAGCTGTTACGAGGACTAGATTTTCACGTCAGAAGTCTGGCTACACAAGACCACAATATACTATATGACAGGGCCTCGATGATGATTATTCATTGCTGGCTCTTTATTGTGTGGATTTCTGTCAGCATTCTTTGAAAAGAAAGGAAAATGATTGAATTCACTATTGAACAATCGCCTGTACCCTCTGACTGGCTTATTTAAGACATGTTAGGGGTTGAGATTCAAAAAATTCTCCAGATACAAGTCTGCCAATCTCATCATAAAATATGAATCTGTCTGGCTACTATGAAATCTTCCAGCAAACTGCCAACCCAAATGGAATATTTGCACAAGGCTTTTCTTCCACCCACCACAGATAAGGCAGAAAGGAAAAGTCCCCTCTCGTTTTCATGTTACGTGTGTCTGCCATACCCATGACTGGATTTTATGGTTTTCAGTAGATAGCCTGAGGCATTTTGAGACTTATGCTCTAGATAAAAATTTAAAATAATCTAGAAAACAATTGTTTGGTTTTATTGTTGTCAATAATATTATATTGTGAATGTAATGAACCTGCAGTTTGACAGGAGAAAAGCATGAAAAATATATTGCACATTCAATTTGATACCCTATACATTCCACATTGACCCACATATTACTCATATTAGTTTTCTTTCAAATCATTTTTTTCCCAAATCAATTTGTATAATTATTTGTGCAGTTTAATAGAAAATCAGAATTTTAATTCTTGTTATAATAGCTTCATGCCTTATACTTGCATTTATGAGATTTCATTTTGCTATGATATAAACAATCAAGCAGCTGAGATTTGCTATATAGTATATATTGCTTTATGTGAGTATACTTTATGTATGTAAATTATGTATTGTAAATATCAAAATAATCTTATTAGTATTTGTAACATATATTTTTGGGCTGTTGCACCATGTATCATGTATATGTACCATTTCAGCATATTGACAGTATTTGACAGCATTGACATAAAATAGCAACTTTTAGTGTGGGAATTTTTATTTGTTCCAACTCATTTATTGATAAATATTATTAATTGTATAAATGCTATTCAAGCACAATGTGGATGGTTTGAAATGTTGAATAAAACACCATGGCTTTTTTTAAGGCCTCATGAGCTTCATATAGGCAACATTTTAAGGCATAATGACACATGGCATTGCATATGTCTTTCACAGAGAGAATAATTCCATAATACTTTGTGATGAGCTCAGTGAAAAAAAATAAAATAAATAAATAAATAAAATAAATATAATATATATCTTGTGGCTCTATTGTAATAACGCAGCAACACATGCCAGCGTAATTGTAAAAACTTCGTTACATATTGAACGAGCGTTTTAGTGCCACTTACTTAACATTTTACTTGCAGTAAGGTATGCAATATCGGTGTTGCAGAAACGTTGCCACAAGCACATATTTCCAATGTGCCTGGGATGCCTTTCCTGTAGACTGCACATGAGATCCACAGTTTATACTGCTGCCTATGTGAAACATTCCAAATCGTCACATTTCAGTTAGAATGCTGTCTTTAGAGGACAGCTGCCTACTGTATGTAGGTAGCAGACAGCAGTACAGCTCACTAGGTTTTGAAACAGAGCTATATTATAACTATAACCAGGGGCGGACTGGGGCCAAAAAGTGGCCCTGGACTTTTTGCCACAGAGCAGCCCACCAAACCCAGTGCACAACACACCGCACCACACCATAAATGACTGGCATTCTGTACATTATAACTTGTCTTTCCTGGTGTATATGGCAAATAGTAAATAATTTTAAATATTTTTTTTTTTTTATGAGAGACAGTTTAATATCACTAAAGTTAAATACCTATATTATCAGTCAATATGACACAATGCTCTGGTATCATCTAGAAGACTTGAATAGTTCAGAATGCGGACTGTTTTTATGGTGCCTTTCTATTGGTCATATACAGTATTTGTCCTTTTGCAGGAGCTTGACATCTATCCTTTTAAGGAATAGAGCTCCAATTGTGGAAAAGAGTATACAAATTATTTTGATGATGAAAAATATAGTAAACAGTACTGTGAAATATATAACTGTCTTCTATGCAAATACATAGTAAAATATAATTTATTGCTGTGATCAAAACTGAATATTCAGCATCATTACTCCAGTCTTCAGAGTCACATGATTTTCCTTCAGAAATCATTCTAATATGCTGATTTGCTGCTCAAGAAACATTTCTGATTATTATCAATGTTGAAAACCGTTGTGCTGCTTCATATTTTTGTGGAAAATGTGATACCGTTTACATTCAGTCTTGGGTAAGATTAAAAAAATATTTTTAAGATTAATAAGACTAAAATAATATTTTTCTTCAACAAGGTTGCATTAAATTGATTTAAGTGACAGTAAAGATTTATACTTATTTATACTTACATTATTACTAAGTACTTATATTTCAAATGAATGCTGTTCTTTAACTGAGAACCATTATACCAATAATAAAAATCATTATTAATAATAACTGATAATAATTAGGCAGCAAATTAAGCAGCATTAAAATGATTTCTGAAGGGACACTGAAGACTGGAGTAATGATGCTGAAAATTCAGCTTTGATCACAGAAATAAATTACATTTTAAAATATCCTAAATATAAAACCACTATTTTAAGTGTAATATTTCATAATATAATTGTTACTGTATTTTTGATCAAATAAATTCAATCTTCTTTCAAATAAATGAATAAATAAAAAGCCTTAATTATTTCAAACTTTTAACCACCATTGTGTATATAAAATAATGCATGTGAATTAATAAGCAAATTATATTTTTATTAGGCCTATAATATAAATCACTTTCATATGCACAGCACTCGAAAGCAAAAGTCTTCAGATTTACAATGTTTTAGAGTAAGACTGAGAATGATTTTTATAGATTTTTAAACATTTTCTTAGACACGGAAATCACGGAAGAAAGCCTATACAGAGCTACATTAACTCTTATCTCATGTCTGCTGAAAACTGCTATGTTATAGACGAATAACGTAAATGGCATTAAAATCTAAGAAATTTGAAAAGGCCAGTAGTAGTTTGCATTCCTGAAAATTAATGTCTATCGTTTAACTTTTTTTTTTTTTTTTTTTTTTATCGTAACGGTTGGCAAATATTGCTGAATTGCCTCATCATGTTTAGCTGGTTACATCAGCAGCTCGCATTCAAGTCGCGCGCAGCTCAGCGTCTGTGAACAGTAAATCCCGCCTTCTACACTTTGATTGGCTATTTCAAACATTTTTACATTGACGAGCGCTGAGCTGCTGCACTGAGCAAGAAGACGCTAAATTAATTAGAATTTTTGAATCAAGTGGGCCACGCGGCAGAAGGATATACGTACATTTACTACAATTCATTTTTTATATATATTTACACACAGGGCCGGCCCGCATTGTACAGCGGCCCACCGGGAAAACTCCCGGTGCTCCAGATGGCCAGTCCGCCCCTGACTATAACTAATTCATTGGCATTTCAGAAAGAGGTGACACAAGTTCAGCAGAACCGACTACAGTGGAGAGGGGAAAAAAAACATCTGTCATATCCTCAGGGTGGGTGTGTTTTTCGATCACAGCATTAAAACAAGGATATTGTCTAAAAATAAACCATGTGGGAGTGCTCCTGCGCTGACAGTTTGACGTCAGATTACGATTTTTTTGTGTTACGCTAACCTCTCACCCCAGGTGGAGTCCATTGCGACACTTTCCATCACTCTTGCCAAAATTAAAGCTTTATTACATTATAAAGTTGACTGCCCACTGTAGTCGATGGCTGTCTGTCACTTGCCATTGTGCCAGATATCATATTGACATTTCACAAATGAGATTGGGTGTCATTTGATTAGATCCGAAGCAAATGTTTGATGCCCTTGGCTGCTGGGATTCAGCTGCCGTTGACTGGCATGGACCCCAAACCACCGCAAAGGAGACATTTGCCTTTTGGAAAAGGTGTGTTGACATGAGAGAAATGCATCCATTTAATGCATCCATTGAATGAATGTCTGACATGTGGAAGCATACATGCACAATACAGCCACTATTGTATAATATAAGCAGGAATATTATCTTAGACACGTGGCACATGGTATTCAGTAGTAGTTCCCTTTCAGTCAGTCACTCCGAGTCACGTCGGTGACCAACGAATTGGGATCTTGCCAGAGAGACCAATCCACTTCGAGTGTAACTAAACAAGCCAATGGACATTGGCATGTGGTATTTCACATCTGGCTGCCACACCCCAATGTGCGGGTATAAGATGCAGCAGGTGCACCTCATTAATTCATCTTTTCGCTTCGGAGCCGAGCGGTGGTGCATCACTACTGCTCTTGTCCTCTTCGGTGATTGCAACAGCGAGTGCGGGCGTTATGGCACAGCAGCGATGGTCGCGGTCTCACGGGAGAAAAAAAAAGATCATCTTCGTGCAGAAAGCCACACCAGGAGAGTGAGGCGGCCAGCTCCCCTGCTGCTTCAACACTAAAAGAACAATCTCTAAAAGAGTAACACGGGTGATTGCGTCTTTTTAAATACGTCTTATCACCTGTGTGTTTCTGGTTGTGGTCGTTTCTTGGCACCTCAGGATGGTCACGATCGCTGCCTTATGTGTCTGGGCATTCAGCACGCTGAGGAAGCTTTCGTGGATGGTGCATGTTCTCCTTGTGGGGACATGATCATCTTTCAGAAAAGACTCCGCTATGTCAAACATGGTGAAGTCCCTCTGCCTCTGCCGCGATCCAGCGTTCATCCTGGCATCCGGGGTGGCGCTGCATCTGGTAGAGTCATAGGTGATTTGAGGATCACGGTGAGGGCTTCCCCAAGTGGAGTTCCTCACCCCTCAAGCACTCCACAGCCGGTGGAGCTGCTGATGGAGCGTGCTGGGCCCTCTGTTGGACAGAGTGCACCACGCGTTTCCTTCGGTGCCCCCTCTGACGACCAGATGTCGATCGCTGCATCAGAGGGCGAGCCCTCTCCCTTCGGGGATGATGACCCGGCTGTATTGCCCCCTTCGGATGTGGTAGCATTGTCTGAGCCAGACCCAGAGATGACGGCTATGCTTTCCCGGGCTGCTGAGATCCTGATCCTTCGAGGCTGGATGAATAGTTTCTCCGTGGAGGTCGCGCTGGTTCTCAGCGTCCCCCTCCGGTGCCATTCTTCCCGGAAGTGCATGAGGAGCTCACAAGATCCTGGAAGGCACATTTTACTGCCCGAAACAAATCTTGTAGCTCCTCCGCCCATCACCATCCTCGATGGTGGGGCCGCTTTGGGGCACGTGGGCATCCCCTTGGTGGAGAGGTCTGTGGCCATGCAACTGTGTCCAACAGTCGCTACCACTCTGCGGGGTGACCCATGTCTCCCCTCACTGGCCTGTAAGTATTCGTCAGGTCTAACTGGCAGTGCTTATAGAGCTTGTGGGGAGGCGGCTTCTGCCATCCACGCCATTGGCGTTACTGCAGGTGCATCAGGCCAAAGCCCTGAGAGACCTGCACGAGGGTGGGCCCGACCTGGCGGTTCTACATGAACTGCATGCTGCGACGGACCTCGCGCTTCGAGCGACGAAGGTGACCGCACAGTCTCTGTGTCGTGCGATGTCCACGCTAGTGGTCCAGGAGCGCCATCTCTGGCTGTGTCGAGAGCTTTGCCCAGCAGTTCTCAGCAGCACAGAAGCAGACTGAGGCGATCAAACATATCATGCGCCGGAGCAGCCTTCCACCTACGCAGCCGCAGCAGCCTTCCACCAGGTAGCGCTGTGGAGCCGGTCGCAAGCAGGACGCCCAGCCCGTCCTCTCTTGCCAGCAGACAGCAGTGGGTTGCCCAAGACAGGGCTTGAGTAAGGAGCCATTGGCTCCTATAAGAAAAAAACATAGGCGCCAAATAATTTTTTTAGGTGCCACAGAATAAACGTTTTATTTATTTATTTATTTTTTACATTTTGACATTTCAATCATACTGTCATGTGTTTGTCTAATCTTTTCTTGACTTTCAGTATTTCAGCATTTTAATCCATCTTGTAGTTGACCTGGGAACTAAGGTTCATTTAAAGTGGGAACTAAACGACTTTTCCAACTTGAAATACACAGTCACAAAGAATTGTTTATTACACATAATCTGTACCAATATCATGGACCATAAGCATCACTTGGCCATTGAGTGTACACTTTTAAGTAATTGCAATTTAATAAATTAAAGTTAGTCCAACTTAAAAAAACAACAACCCAGACCCCGCCCCCTGCCGTCACAGGCCCCAGGCCGGGTCCCTGTGTTCCACCACGCTGCCCCACCGCGGGTACGTCGATGGCCCCATTGGTTCCGCTGGTGCGGTCTCTCTGAGCCTGGCTAGCGCTCCCCAGTCTGTCCCGGTGGCTCCTGCAGACCATCACACTCGGCTACACGATTCAGTTCGCCTGGCATCCTCCCAAGTTCAGGGGTATCCGGTTCACATCAGTCAAGGCTGTCGGTGCCCGTCTTGCGTGAGGAAATCGCAGTCCTGCTGGCAAAAGACGCAATAGAGCCGGTCCCTCCAGCTGATATGAGGTCGGGGTTTTACAGCCCTTACTTCATTGTGCCCAAGAAAAGCGGTGGGTTACAACCAATCTTGGATCTGCGAGTCTTGAACTTTGTGCTTCACAAGCTGGCATTCAAGATGTTGATGCAGAAACCCATTTTCGAGTGCATCCGTCCCCAAGATTGGTTTGCAGCGATCGTCTTGAAGGGCGCATATTTTCATGTCTCAATTTGCGGGGCACAGGCCATTCCTGCGGTTTGCGTTCGAGGGTTGGGCATATCAGTACAAGGTCCTGCCCTTCGGGCTGTCCCTGTCACCTCGCGTCTTCACCAAAGTTGCGGAGGCAGCCTTTGTTCCCTTGAGAGAATGAGGGGTGCGCATCCTCAACTATCTCGATGACTGGCTCATACTCGCAAAGTCACGCGATCAGTTGTTCGCACACAGAGACCTGGTGCTCAGACATCTCAGCCAGTTGGGTCTTCGGGGCAACTGGGAAAAGAGCAAACTCGTGCCAACGCAGAGGATCTCTTTTCTTGTAGAATTGGATTTGGTCAGCCAGACAGCACGCCTCACCCAGGAACGTGCTCAGTCAGTGCTGAACTGCCTCAAGACTTTATCAGGCAGGACGGTGGTCCCACTGAAATTCTTTCAGGGGCTCCTGGGGCATATGGCGGCAGCCGTTCCGCTCGGTCTGCTCCATATGAGACCGCATCAGCGCTTCAGTCCCGAGGTGGGCGTGGCGATGCGGTATTCACCGGGTTCAGATTACACCGGCCTGCCGCGGAACCTTCAGCCCGTGGACAGATCCCTCGTTCCTTCGGACAGGAGTGCCCCTGGAGCAGGTATACAGGCATGTTGTGGTGTTCACAGATGCCTCGGCCACCGGCTGGGGAGCCACGTACAACGGGCATGCAGTATCAGCGGTTTGGACGGGTCCCCAACTGCGTTGGCATATCAATTGTCTCGAGTTGCGAGCAGTACACCTGGCCCTGAGCCGCCTCAGAGGGCGCCTTCGGGGCAAGGACGTCGCAACACCGTTGCGTCTATCTTCCGGCAAAGTGGTTTACGCTCCCGTCGCATGTCGCAACTCGCCCGCCAGCTCCTCCTCTGGAGTTAGAAGCATCTGAGGTCCCTTCGTGTCATCCACATCCCAGGAGTGCTCAATTGGGTGGCCGACGAGCTGTCTCGAGCAGCACTTCCAGGGGAGTGGAGACTCCATCCCCAGGCGGTTCAGCTGATTTGGAGGCAGTTCGGAGTTGCTCAGGTAGACCTGTTTGCATCTCCAGAAACCACCCACTGCCAGTGGCTCTACTCCCTAACCGAGGCAACGCTCGGCATGGATGCACTGGCACACAGCTGGCCCCGGGGCCTGCGCAAATATGCGTTCCCCTCAGTGAGCCTACTAGCACAGACACTGTTCAAGATCAGGGAGGATGAGGAGCAGGTCCTGTTAGTGGCTCCATTTTGGCCCAAAAGTGCCTGGTTCCCGGAACTCATGCTCTTCGCAACAGCCCCTCCCTGGCCGATTCCTCTGAGGAAGGATCTGCTTTCTCAGAGACGGGGCACCCTCTGGCACCCGTGTCCAGATCTGTGGAAACTCCACATGTGGTTCCTGGATGGGACACGGAGGTTCTAGGCGACCTACCCCAGGAGGTAGCACTCACTATCGCTTCAGCACGAGCACCGTCCACTAGACGGGCATATGATCTGAAGTGGAACCTATTCATTGAATGGTGTTCCTCTCACCATGAGGACCCCCAGAGATGTTCGATCAGAGCTGAGCTTTCCTTCCTGCAACAAGGTGTTGGAGCATAGGCTGTCCCCCTCCACCCTTAAGGTTTACGTTGCTGCTATTTCCACCCACTACGATCCCATGGAGGGGAGGTCGGAGGGGAAGTACGATCTGGTCATCAGGTTTCTTAGTTAAATCCTCCTAGGCCTCCCTCCCTACCCTCTTGGGATTTGACATTGGTGCTAAGAGCCCTACAAACTGCCCTTTTTGAGCCTTTGCAGTCAGTCGAGTTGAAGTTTCTTTCTATGAAAACCCTACTCCTGACTGCATTGGCCTCGATCAAGAGGGTGGGGGACCTGCAGGCATTTTCGGTCGAAGAATCGTGCCTTGAGTTTGACCGGCTGACTCCAGTGCAACACTGAGACCCCGGCCTGGCTATGTGCCCAAGGTTCCTACCACTCCCTTCAGGGACCAGGTGGTGAACCTGCAAGCGCTGCCCCTGGAGGAGGCAGACCCAGGCCTAGCTTTGCTCTGTCCTGTACGCACACTACGACAGTACGTGGATAGAACTCAGAGCTTCAGGACTGCAGAACAGCTCTTTGTCTGTTACGGAGGACAGCAGAAGGGGAAGGCTGTCTCCAAGCAGAGGATGGCCCACTGGATAGTGGATGCCATCACCTTGGCCTATGAAGCACAAGGTGTGCCCTGCCCGCTCAGGCTGCGTGCTCACTCCACTAGGGGTGTCGCATCATCCTGGGTACTGGCTCATGGTGCCTCGCTAGCAGACATCTGTAGAGCTGCGGGCTGGGCGACTCCTAACACGTTCGCTAGGTTCTATAGCCTGCATGTTGAACCGGTTTCCTCCTGTGTTCTCAACTCAAACGGGTAGTGGTACTGAGAGGCCCGGTTAAGAGTCGGCTTACGGCGTCCTTCATACCTAAATTCTCCAGAGAGTTCCCTGACTGGGCAAACCCTGTCGAGTCCTCCAGCACTCCGGTGGCCAGACGTGGAGGAGTGTCCGGTGCCAGGCCTTCAGCCAATGAATTCTTGAAATCTGGTGTGAGGCTAGTGCCCATATGAATGACACTGTTGGGATCCCATATGTGTATTTCCACGGTACACTTACCAGAGCCGTGTTTTCCCTGGCAGACCACGTTCTGCTGTCTCTAAATGATGTAGCCTGAGCCATCTCAGAGACTTCCATGTGCAATAGGGCCCTGCGGGGTTACTTCACATGAGTAAAAGTCACTTAACCCCCTCTGGGAGGAGGTGACTCCGCAGTGTGCCTCTTCCAGGTGGAAGGGCACGCTTTCCCAGTGTTGTCCAAGTCCTACTGTTTGGGTTGCTTGAGGAACAGCAGTAGTCAACCTTCTCTGTGTAGAGCCCGGTCCTATCGTCTGCCTTATATTAAGGACCAGGAGGCCTACACAAGGCACTGGAGGAGGCAACTCCTGTGGCGCTTTGGTAGGGATCCCAATTCGTCGGTCACCGACGTGACTCGGAGTGACCGACTGAAAGGGAACGTTTCGGTTACATACAGGTGAATCTCAATAAATTGGAATGTCGTGGAAAAGTTAATTTATTTCAGTAATTCAACTCAAATTGTGAAACTCGTGTATTAAATAAATTCAATGCACACAGACTGAAGAACTTTGATTCTTTTAATTGTGATGATTTTAACAAAAACCCACCAATTCACTATCTCAACAAATTAGTATATGGTGACATGCCAATCAGCTAATCAACTCAAAACACCTGCAAAGGTTTCCTGAGCCTTTAAAAACGGTCTCTCAGTTTGGTTCAGTAGGCTACACAATCATGGGGAAGACTGCTGATCTGACAGTTGTCCAGAAGACAATCATTGACACCCTTCACAAGGAGGGTAAGCCACAAACATTCATTGCCAAAGAAGCTGGCTGTTCACAGAGTGCTGTATCCAAGCATGTTAACAGAAAGTTGAGTGGAAGGAAAAAGTGTGGAAGAAAAAGATGCACAACCAACCGAGAGAACCGCAGCCTTATGAGGATTGTCAAGCAAAATCGATTCAAGAAGTTGGTTAAACTTCACAAGGAATGGACTGAGGCTGGGGTCAAGGCATCAAGAGCCACCACACACAGACGTGTCAAGGAATTTGGCTACAGTTGTCGTATTCCTCTTGTTAAGCCACTCCTGAACCACAGACAATGTCAGAGGCGTCTTACCTGGGCTAAGGAGAAGAACTGGACTGTTGCCCAGTGGTCCAAAGTCCTCTTTTCAGATGAGAGCAAGTTTTGTATTTCATTTGGAAACCAATGTCCTAGAGTCTGGAGGAAGGGTGGAGACACTCATAGCCCAAGTTGCTTGAAGTCCAGTGTTAAGTTTCCACAGTCTGTGATGATTTGGGGTGCAATGTCATCTGTTGGTGTTGGTCCATTGTGTTTTTTGAAAACCAAAGTCACTGCACCCGTTTACCAAGAAATTTTGGAGCACTTCATGCTTCCTTCTACTGACCAGCTTTTTAAAGATGCTGATTTCATTTTCCAGCAGGATTTGGCACCTGCCCACACTGCCAAAAGCACCAAAAGTTGGTTAAATGACCATGGTGTTGGTGTGCTTGACTGGTCAGCAAACTCACCAGACCTGAACCCCATACAGAATCTATGGGGTATTGTTAAGAGGAAAATGAGAAACAAGAGACCAAAAAATGCAGATGAGCTGAAGGCCACTGTCAAAGAAACCTTGGCTTCCATACCACCTCAGCAGTGCCACAAACTGATCACCTCCATGCCACGCCGAATTGAGGCAGTAATTAAAGCAAAAGGAGCTCCTACCAAGTATTGAGTACATATACAGTAAATGAACATACTTTCCAGAAGGCCAACAATTCACTAAAAATGAAGTATTCTAATTTGTTGAATTAAACTACTTCCAAAGACTTAAACTACTTCAGCCTGTGTGCATTGAATTTATTTAATACACGAGTTTCACAATTTGAGTTGAATTACTGAAATAAATTTTTCCACGACATTCTAATTTATTGAGATGCACCTGTATGTAACCCTCATTCCCTGAAGGAGGGAACGGAGACGTCACGTCACATCCTGTCGCCACAGCTGCCAGGTCACCGGCTCGGCTCCTCAGCGAAAACATGAATTAATGCGGTGCACCTGCTGCCTCTTATACTCGCTCTGCAGGGTGTGGCAGCCAGATGCGAAATACCGCATGCCAATGTCCATTGGCTCGTTTAGTTATACTCGAAGTGGATTGGTCTCTCTGGCGAGATCCCAATTCGTTGGTCACCGACGTGACGTTTCCGTTCCCTCCTTCAGGTGAATTATTGAACTATCCCTGCGTTCCATTCGGAAGGGCTCATCCCTATGCCCTAATCCCTTCAAAGGGGTTTACACTCCGGAGTGAGAGCTTCGAAGGGTTGAAGGGTGTAGAGGACCAAACAACTGTTTCTTGAAGTGCCCTTCTGCGTCATCATACGGAAGCGCAGTCATCATGCAAAGAATCTGTGCAAAGGATCATGGGAGCCCGAAGTGTCCATCAGTTGTACCCTTCGAAATCCTTCATTCCGAAGGGCCCTTTGAAGTGGCTAGTTTTGAGCACTTCGGTTTGGAACGACCCTTCAATATGGCGGCCATGATTGTTTTCACTCCGAAGTGCCCTTCGGAGGGCGATATATCCCGTTTGGAACGCACCGTATGTATGCTGCAGTCGCGTAGCTAGGGTGGGCCCGGGCCCACCCACTTTCATCTGTGGCCCACCCAATGAGAAGTTTGTAATTTTCCAAATGGATGTTATTTATAAAACGATACTAATAAAGGTCTTATTTCACTGTAACTTTATTTATTAACAATATTAAACGCTTGTTTCCATGGTCAATTACAGGTCGTTTCTTAGTTGCCCCTCTTCCTATAGGTGCATATCATCAGTCAAAATGATGATTCGCCCATTTCTGTTAGTCCCACCCACAATGTTATGTTTACGACCTATGTTTACGACGTAAGAATATAATAGTAAAATGCGCACGTTTGTGAAGTTAAATTTGAAAATAGTCTAGTGAAGCAAACATAAATCAGATCAATTATTTTAAAAAGTAAAAGTCTTAGCAATAAATCTGGACTGTCTACAAATGAAACCCGACAGACCACCTGCGGGTGCTGGATTTATTGATTGGAAACTTCTGAACCAAGCGTGTTTGAAACATCACATTAGCATAGGTACAGTGTTTGATCCGCTATATGCGTCCTTTGTGGAAGGAAACACAAACATTGTGCTAGATCCTGGTCGCCACAACAAACTGCATAATTTGCAGCTGCGCACATTTCTGCGGTCCTCGATGTGCGTGAACTGACAGAGACTCTTGATTATGAAATCATCAGCGAAGCCCCGTTGTTTCACACTGAGGTAATGCTTTTTAATAAACTTCCTTTAGTTAACGTTAGTTAATGCATTAACTAACATTAGCAATACATTTGTTACCGTGTTTATTCATCTTTGTTAACCAGCTCAGGCAAATGTTAACAGATACAACTTTTAATTTTAATAATGTCCTATTAGTAAATTTTGAAATGAACATTAACATAACAAATTACTAATGTTAATTCATGCTTTAGAAGTACTGTGTAATGAACCTTGGTGTTGTATTTTTTGTTGGCAATTTGACAGTTTTCATATGCTACACACCTGGCCCACCCACTTTTATATAGGCCCACCCACTTAAACATTTCTGGCTAAGCTAGTGGTATGCTGGTAATGA